>JAOUZG010031333.1:3018569-3086573 GCA_026289955.1 Argiope argentata
TTACTGTTCATTCATGAAGGATTTTATGAATTTTGAAAATGGAATTTCGGAATTTTTTTAACTATAAAAATATTTCTAATTATTTTTAATAATTTATATATTTTTATAAGTTTTAAATTTCCTCTTTCCATATCTGAAGAATTTAAACCTTTAGCGATAAATTTTATTTTCAAGATCATGATAAAAAATTATATTTATATTTATAAATATAGTTTGTAGAATCATAGTTGTAACTACTAGATACTTCACACAAAAAATTACTTTTAATATTATTATTAACTGATATTTAAAATCAAAGACCTGCAAATAAAATTATTCAACGAATTAACTTTACGAAATAATCATATTTCAAGATGTTACTAGATGCTTATCTCTGTTCTGAAATCATAAGATTTCATTATTTCTATTAATTATTTAATCAATGAAAAGAATAAGCCCAATTTAATTTCCGAGTGTTTCAAAAAGTCAGTTAAATAGGCCATTAACATTTCCGGCTAAATTAGAATTCTTGACGTCTCGAAATGAAAATCGATTTCAATACTCCTTTCCAGTTTTTATTACTTAACTGTCGAAAGCAGAGACAAGTGCCTTAATTCAAAATTGTTATTTCGAAAATAAATGAAAAGTGTACATTTTTTTCCTTTCTAAATAGCTTTTGGCAAAAATATGGGATTTCATTTTGAAGTGTCTTTTCAATTTAAGTAGTTGACTCGCGTAATTACTTTTTTTAAGGATTATTCGATCAAATCGGAGTAAATGGACATTTATATAATTTAACTTCTTGATAGTAAATTTAAATTGATTAGGCTAATTTTCGAGGGTAATAAATCTCAACGCCATTCTTTCAAAGTAATTTCATGCTAAAAGATCTAGCGCATTTTCCTGAATGCTTTGATTGCTTTCCTTTGAAACTAACTAAACATTTCCATCCGACAATTTTAAAATTTTCCTAACAACTTTTTTTGGAGAGAAACAAATTAACAAGATTCGAATTTAGAATTGAAAACACAGAATATTTAATGTATGGGACTTAATTTAATCAATGTTTATTTTATTTTCTAATATTTCTCAAATGTATACTGCAAGTATAGAGAAAACATAAAAAATATATTTTTGTTTATATAATCACAACATGTGAACAACAAATTTTCTTAGTAGAATGATTTATCATTTATAAATCTATATAGTTTTTTTAAAAAAAAATATTGTTAACAGTTGAGTAACGAAACAACTTTAAATAAAATTAGAATATTTGAAATGTTCATTTGAAATTAAGAGTGCTGTGATAAATTTCATATAAAATATATCCCAAAAGCTTAATAGAGAAGGCTTTATAATTCTGAGTATAATTCAATTATCATTTTTAAAACCATTTCTTAGTATAATATCAATAAAGCTACATGGCAAATATAATAGTTACGTTTTTAACGTAGCGGGTTCGGATTGAATGGACTTTATTTGAGGACAGCACAAACAAATTTATTTACAGCTATTTAACGGTATATAAAGGATAACTGATAGAGTAACATTTTCAGATAAACACAATCCAGCAGTCAACAGTCACTTACAGGGAAAATGCAAGTCTTACACACAATAAAAACAGACTGCAAAACAGCTATTGCGTAGCACAGCAACAGTAAATCGCAACGAGCTCAATAATACAACGTTAACAGCTAACGTAAACACAGCTCACAAATAATATGCAAGAAAAGTAATCCTGCGAATTCCTCTCAGAAGGGAAGCATTCCTCTCAGAAAGGAAGCAACCTGTCCCTTATATAGCCAAGCCAATGAGTACGCGAAACAACGCGACGAAAATGGAATTGTCTCGGGGCTACCAGAATATTCCCCTCGTTAAATCAACTCGGCTGGCGCGAAGCTCCTTGTGAAGCGTCGCCAACTTTTTCTCCTTCGTCGTGCATTTTGCCAGCTTGTAACATTACTTTTAAACACAGCCTGTAAAGTTATTTAAGTTACTTGCATAATGTTTTTGAAATGATTTTGTCTCATCTAACTTAATAATAAATTTAGTAATAAAGCTATTAGATAATAATCTTTGGTTTTACAATCAACAGTTAACTTTTGGAGTACGTTAAGTAAATATAAAATGAATCCAAAAATAATCTGTACGGGTTTTTTATTTCATCTTTCACGTAAGTATAATTCTGGGTTATTGTAAATTTTGTATTCTCTTAAGTATGTGTTATATCATACACACTATTCTTTTAATTAATTCCTTCCCTGGTTTTCAACCCAAATCAAACGCTCAAGTAAATCTTAAAAATTAGTTAAATGTATGCTCTTCAGATTTGTTCTGAATTTATTCTTTGATGTATACTGTTATATGTGCTCCATTAAAACGTAAAAGAAATTAGAAAAATAATTAACAATAAATTTCTTAAAAAGACTTGAAACTGTTTAATAGTTTCCATTCCAATCGAATTCTTAATATGCATGGTGAAGTATAAATTCAGGTTCACGATTAATGAAAACTTGTCAAGTTTTGCTAGATCTCCACAGAAAAATCAAAACTTATTCATCGATTTAAAAGTAATGAGTTCGAAACATTTTAATTCCAAAAATTTAATTGCCAAAGATGCTCAGTTATTTAAGATAAAATAATATTACGGAACCGGTCTCATTTTAAGACGAGAAGTTTATAATTTAACTTTTAAATAATTCGTTTGAGAATAATTAACTTAACGCAGTAACAGCTGCTAGACACAAAAATCTCCTCTGATATTAAATTCTTGGCGGCATATTTCGAAATTAATAAAGAGGTTTTAGTCAAACATATCTCACATTTTTCAAACATAACTAAAATTGTCAATTCACTCTTTTATTAAACTAAAATAATGTTACTCCTCTTTTGGAATTTTTCTACATATAATAGTTGTTAATTAATAATTCAATTTAAAAGCTAGTTCAATTATCTTAATTTAATTATGAAAGTAAAATGATTTCACTAAATAAAACATTTTTAACTAAATTATCAAAGTTTCATATTTTAATATTGATTTAAATATAAAGAAAAATAATACTGATTTTCATTACTTAATCAATTTACTTAGAATTTGTATTTCGCCGTATTATTTCTCTATTCTACAATAATACTATGAGTTCTGAGAATATATTAATTCAATTTGATAACAGAGTCGAAATCGTGACTTTATCTTACTAAAAACCTGCAATGTTTTATTAACGACTCGTATTCAAAATCATAGAAAATATTTGTGTGAAAATTAATTAATATAATATCAATGATTACGTTTAAAGAATAAATTGAAGCAATTTATTTCCGAATTGTACTGAAGTCAGTATAGTAATTCTGAAAAATAAGCAGTTCTTTAAGAATTTATCACGCGATGAAATAATAATCGTCATGGTTTTCAAGGAACTTAATTGCAATATCATCATGGAGCTGTTAGCAGCATTTGACGAACAGGATTAATGGTTTTTAAAGCTTTCGAATAAAAACCTTTATGTAGATTGAAACTTTAATAACTTATTTGACAAAATATTTTTAATTCGATACTTGATATATAGCTCATTTTGTAAAAGAAGTCTTATGTTATTCTAGTAATTATGACCTAATTTTTTACGAGATCCCGGATGATTAAAAACATAAAATAAAACAAAAAATATTAGAATATATTTAGTAAAATAATTATATTTCATGAAACCAAACATGTTTTTAAAAAATAATACCACAAAAGATTTAAATATCATTGTTTTAGGATATTCAAAATTTCAATATTTTCAGCCAATTAAGAGAATCTCTGAGATATGACTAGATATTTTCTTCAGGATTTTAAATGCGAATGTTTAAAATTTCACACATTTATAAAATATAAATATTTAAATTTCCATAACCCAATCAATTTTAATTTAAAAAAAGGAACAATTTTATTTAAAGTATATGTGAATTAAATATGACTCACAGTACTTTGAATAAAAATATTAAATTCATTATTCATCAGAACACTTTTTGACTCTTACTTTCATTTCATTTATACCATTTATGCTATTAGATTTTAAATAACTTACAGCATTTTTCCTATTAGAATTATATACCTTATATATTTATATGGCTGTTTAAGCATAATAATGTTTGAGTCATTCTCGTAGTTTGAAAGGGCACTGCTATTCTTTGTGGTTGGAAACATGATTTCTGAGATATATTTGGGGACATTCTGGACAATGTCGCACTCCCAATTCTATAGCAATATATTGGGGAAGGCTCATTTCTCTCCCAGGAGGATAAATGCTCCATTCACACACTTAGGCTTTAACAGACCTGATTTGGCGAAACGGGTATTCGAAAACAGGACTGGCCTTCTCAAGGCCCCTATCTAAATCCCGTAGACACATTTAGGACAATTAGGGAATAGATTATGTAGATAGTCTAATAGACGTTCTTCACTTCAGCTCTGATGGATGCCTGGAATTCAATTCTTAAAGCCACTTATCAATAACTGGTGAAAAGTCTTTTCAGATGTGTGCAGGCTGTCATCAATGCAAAAGGAGGACCGCCATCATATTAACTCATGCCTCAGTACGCTCTAAGTCCCTATCACTAGGGGCCCGGTTACTTTTGAACAGACAGTGCATGTCCTTTAACATATGATCATATTTAAAATTATATTTATTTAGGTTTGTTTTGCAGCAAAAATATATTGTTTGAAAAAATTATTATCTTAGAAATCAACCTCATAACATTAACATAAAATGTCTACAGGCAGTGTTATATATTTTCAGAATATTGTCAGGCACTAAGGATATCAGTCAATATTGTGAAAATATATCATGGTGCCTTGTTTAATGGAATCAAGGACTTCTTTAAACATTCCTAAAAACCGAAAATATGCAGCATGTAAACTTAATCTTTCTGAATTGAGCTCATTATTTGCTTTCCATTTTTTAATTTTCAAAGTTTTTATTGAAAGAAATATAGAAATACTATGTATTTATTATTTGTTTCATTAATTTGGATTGATTCATCATAATTATTTCTTTACTGACTCTCTTTACTGATTTCATTATCAGATTGCTTACTAACATTATCAGATCGGAAAAATCTTTATTTTTTTTTCTTTAACAACGTTTTGATCATTTTATGAAATTGTACCATAGAATTTAAGAAAGAAAAGTTCTTTTAAAATATAGGACATTTAAGAGAAGAATTTAAAAAAATAATCAATAAAATTTCTAAAAAATAAATATTGATATATTTTTATGTTTGTTAAAATAAAACTATTCAGTTGTAATAATTCGAAATAATTCATTTTTGCATCAACTAGTTGTCTTAGGTGTAATTGATTTGTTTTAATGATTTATAAATTATATGTAAATCACTCTTAACTTCTTCCTTAATAAAGCCTCAAAGCTTCAAATCAACATAGATTTAAGTTTCTACAGACATGCAAGAAGATTTGAAAGTTTTACTCTGTTCCATGCATCACCCAAAGTAATTTCTAATCTCACCTGAAAGTTAAGATTAGTTTAAAACGAAGTTGAAAAACCTTCTGGTTGAAAATACCTTAAAAAACAAAAAAAAATATTATTTATTTTAAAGTTAAATCTTAGTTTTTAATACAACAAAAGGAAAAGCGTTTAAAACTAATACTTTAAGCAAAAGCTAATTTATCATTAAGTCATATTTTCAAAACATTATTATCAACAATTGAGGAAAATTCAATAAAAAACTTATGTGTTCTTAAGCATAAATTTCTTTACATCAATATCTCACTTAACTTTTAATTAATTCAAACTCTCATTAAGTATTTCTGAAACGAATATTTCTATCTTATTGCATATATATTCATACAAAGTAGTAATTCTAGCTCAATTGACTTAGCTTGCAAAGTGTCTGACTTCGCAAGCTAAAGAATGACTTGTTTATACATGCTTAATAAAGGCGAATCAAAATTTAGAATGCTTAAGTCTTAAACTGTTAGCATGACAAGTCGGATCTTAGCATATCTATTCTGCCAATAAATCAGACAAGAGTTGGCATTTAGCATTAAAAGTTAAGTAGTTGGCCTTTAATTCTATAGAAGGACTTTCAAAGGAGCTTAATTTTGGAAAGGGATTTGCTTTAAAAGGAAATCCTTTTCGCAGCACTTAATGGTATGTTCAGACGAAAAGTTACAACTATTGCTGAATTGTTTAGAAGCTAGTAGAAGCAATGCGATCAAAAAAGTAAATTATAAAATATTTTTAAATAAAAAATTAAGTGATTTTGAATTTGCTCGAAATATGTTAGACTAGTTTTAAGGAATTTAAAACACAAAACAGAAACATGGAATTTTTAATAACATTATTAATAAATATATTTTTTAAATTTAAATTGTATTTCAGAAACAATATATAAAATAAAGTATTTAAATTTACTTAATATTTTTACAAATTTACATGTTTACCTAATAAAAATAGGAATAAAAAATTTAAAAAATGGTAACTAATTCTTTCATTTCTCTAAATGGAACAATGTGTTTTGATGGTAAGTAATATCTTTGAAGAACCTTTGTTCTTACCGCTATATATAAGTGAATATTTTAAGATAATGTTACAAACTTTGTAAATATTTCTAGAAATATTTGTATTTGTCTTGTAATATCTCAAAATGATTGAAATACTTAAATTTTGAGATGAAAATTGCACAATTTAGGCGTATTTTAAGTAAAAACGGCATTTCCAGTGATTTTGCGACTCTTTGGTGCATGGCCATGGCTTGGCAATATGGCAAGATTTAGAGAAAAATAGATATGGAAAACTACATCACCTAAACTCTAGGACCATTATTAGATAGCCTAGAACCTTCCAGAACATTTGAGAAAGGCCAAGATATTTAGGTATAGTCAGGTATAAATAAACACCTGAAGATGAGGACTAAAGAGAGTAACAGTGAAGACTGGAACACAGAAAGACAGTGCACAGAAGCTTTTATTTGTCTGAAGTATTATAGTCCTCTGTTTTAGTTAGATTTTTCATAATATTACTCATTGCTTCGATATAGAAGATTTTATTATTACAGATATCTTTTATCCTGCTGAAATGCAAAAAAGTTGAAACTTTTTGAGTTTAAATTAGAATGATAATTGCTCAGTTTTTTTTAATTGAAATAATTTCTTTTATCATAGATAACGACTAGTGTTTTATCAATTGCAATTTTAATTTTTCAGTCCAAATGGTTTGCTTCGGATAGTTTCTCATTTGTTTTGTTTTTATTTAACTCAATTAGCAATTATTGCAGTTAATATTGCAATTAATATTATAATTGCAATTTTTATTGCAATATTAACTGCAATTAGTTTCTATATTCGTATTATCTACGTTAATTAAAAATAAGTCATTATGTATCCCCATCCGTTAATTAAGTTATGTTCAATAGTTTTTTTTTTCTCATAGACTTAAAAAAAAATGTTTGCTAAAACACTTGGAAAAAGCTGTTCCCATAGGAATTCCTTTTATTTCTTCATAAAATCTTTTCAGTACTATTAAAATTAAACAATTCCTGCTGGTTATTTTTAGTTATAATATTTTCATTTAAACATTCCCCAAAATTAGACATTCAGACCTTTATTAGTTCTTCATAAGGAAGATTAGTGTATTAGTTTTAAAAATCATAAGTATTCACGTTAAAATTGTTGTTATTTTTTAGAAAGTCCAGAGTTTGTTTGTTACTATGGATTATAAAACTATCTTCCTCTTTAATTTTATTAAGGGAAATTTATAGGAATTTGAAGAAATGTTTACCTGAATAGTAATTGTAATTGCCCGTGCTACAGATCAGAAATCTGAATTTTAATGGGGTTTTGTATAAAACAAATAAGGGTATTTTAGCGAACATGTTTTAATTTTAGTTTTTTTAGAGAAAGCCAGCAATCTTTGATACAAGTATTTTCCCTCTGATTCTTTAAAATAAAAGTCGCATTAGAGTTATATTTATTAGTTAAAATTTCTTTATAGAAATATTTGCAAATTAGATAGACACAGTGGGAATTTTCAGATCATAACGGGCTGATTACTTTTCGACAACAGACAAAACACTTTATATATATATATATATATATATATATATATATATATAGATAGATAGATAGATAGATAGATAGATAGATAGATAGATAGATAGATAGATAGATAGATAGATAGTTATAGATATAGATAAGATAAATAGACGTATATGCCATAAATTAAAAAAGACAATATCCTATCAAATACAGACTCTATTGTTTTAAGATTTTAATTGTATTTACGACTTGGTAATGGAAAATGTTCTTTAAATATATACACGATGACAATTTTCTGAAAACTTTATTCCTCATCAACAATTTATACCTAAGGCATGTCCTTTATTTTAAAACCCTTTTCATTATCTTTCATTCCCCATTAAATATGAATATTACTGCTGCTTTTAATGCCAAAGGAAAAAAAAAATGTGCAAACACCAGTATTAAGCCATTTTTAATAGTTTTTTAGATTTTTTTTATTTTTTTAAAACAAACATGTAATCACAAATCTGAGTTGAAAAACAAGCTACAAAATATTCTGATGTATTCATAACTCTAAATTACATTGATTTACTTAAATTTGAATGGAAAATGGAATAAGGTCTTATGTTTGAAAGAAATGCATCTAAAAAGGCATTAGTTTTATTTACATTAGCTATAATTAGCTATTTAACCCACATTTAAAAGATAACACGCATTTCTTATTTTAATAACTAAAATATTAAGATAATGCTTGAGCTATATGGGAATGAGAATGAATTAGACAGGCTTGCAAAATGTCATTTAAAAGGCTTTACAAATAATTCCAAACATCTAGACTAAACGATTTAGAGGCACACGAATTACATCAAAGAATGATTTTCCATTGTCAGAAGACTTTTAAACCCTTGATTTTTCATTTAATCTAATCACAAATCTCCCCCATCAGTTGTAGTTAAACGAATTTTAAGTCATTACGTTTGTTGGTAATTTGTTGGGGTCAATAGTTATAGGTGAAAGTAATTTAGAACACTTAGCATCAGTTTCCCGCTAATGATGTGCTCACTTTATTCACCGACCCTTTTCTTTGTTCTATTTCGAACTAATTTACCATTCTCAGAGAGTTCCAGATTGCAAATAATCGGTTAAATGTGAATTTCGATGATTAATCGGTTTGTGTTTTTGATGGTTTTTCTCTTCTTTTAAAGTACTTATGAAACGAGAAGGGTATCGCATTAATAATTAACTTAATTATATTTTCCCTAACTAGTTTGAGATCATTAAAAGTGAGTTTCAGATAAGATGCTCATTCATTCAAAATCATACAGCATCTCGTTTTTCATTTTTAAACTGGAGATTCTATGAGTTATAAATAATTTTAAACTGTTTACAAAAAATGAGTAGGTTTATTGTAAGTCGTTTTAATATTATTAACATATTTGGGTCTAAAGATGTAAAAGATTTTAATACAAATAGGAATTATTGATTTTGAATAACAAATATTATATATACTGAATTGAAATTTAACTAAATACTATATTAAAATAAATAAAAATTAAGATCTATTAAGGATTAATTTTAAAAACTATATATATATGATGCAAAACTGGATCGTTACTTAAATTAAAACATTTATTTAAATCTAAGAATAATTTTTACAACAGCATATCATCATACAGAAACTTTCATTAATAAACTCGAGAAAGAATAGAAATTAAATTAAAAATTAAATTTTGTTCCTAAAATAGAAGGGTATATTTCTTTTAAAAAAATCATTTAAAATAGTTAAAATTCTTTCAACGGGATTCAAAAGTTTTAATTATTGTATGTTTAAAAAGAGTTTTAAAACATGGAGAGTACAAAAAAACCCCAAAGAAACTATTTAAATTTACTGAGATAAAAGAATTAATAATTATTAAAGAGCTATTACTAAATTAAATTCTAAAAATAAAACAACAAAATAAAATTCTAAATAATAACCCTTTTATTTTAAAATTTGATTAGTGTTTACCTTATCACAACTGACGAATTATTGAATGCATAATTCATTTGATTGTTAAAGAAAAAAATATTAATAATGGCTTGCATCTGGTCTATTTGTATAAAAGTTAAATTTTATATTTACTTTTTTAAAAGGTTGATCATCAATAAATAAAAATCAATGCTCTGATATAAAAATAATTATATGCAAAAGGACAACTGGACCAAAGGAAATTCAAATCTGCATTCTAAATTGTTATAAATTGATAACGTTTAAGTCTGAAAAGTATTTGCATTGCCTATGTAAAATGTACTGCGTTTTATTCATATCGAATATAAATTTCTTGACAAACTGCAACATTCTAAAACACATAGAGGCTTGGATAAAAAACAATGTAAAAATTCCACGCTCTTATTTTTACATAGTAATAAGAATTAATAAATAATTCACCTGAAAAATACTAGTTTCTGCTCTAGATTATATAAAAAAAGAATATCGAAAAGAATTCTTTGAAAAAAACTGCATTTTTTAAAACCCATATTAAATATAAATGAAACGCTTTTAGAAATAATATTTAAATCACTGAAAATTCTTTTGAATTTCCAAAGAAATGTAAAATATTTTGTTTTTAAATAATTTATAAATTTTTAATTTATCTTTTATAGGATATAACCATTATTTTTCATTAAGTGTTCTTTTCCACTCATAAGGTGTTATTATTCATTCATAAAGTGTAGTTTTTCATTCATCAATATACAAACATAACGAAATAAATCGATACAGTTCTATTCTCCGAAAGTATTACAGGTTCAAACTGGTAATCAAATAAGTTAGAGATAGTAATCAAATCATTGTCATGAATAAATAATCGATAAATGTATTCACATTCTAAGTTTATCAAATGCAAGACACGAAGCATATAATAACATGGGCGCTAATTCTGTTATTAGATTTGTGCCTTATTTTGCAGTAGTTCTAATCTTTGTTCTCCTTTGTAATAAGTATGAAGTTACTTCATAAAATTTTAATGGAAGAGTATTTAAAGTATTTTGGCATCTAAAGCATAAAAAATATATATTCTTTTGATATTCTAAATAAAAATTTTATATTTAAAAGAATTATTATTATTTTGTAATTATTGTTCACCAATATCATGTAAAACAAACAATAAGTTATCAAAAATCCAAAATTTCATTCCGAAGAAGGGGAATAAATTTATTATTGAAAAATAGGCAAAAAATATTCGTGGAAGCTATTTTAACACTTTGAGATATTTAAACTAGCATGAATCAATTTTTTAACAATACTTTTCATTTAGAAAAGGTAATTTAAATCAGTATAAATATTTTTAGCTCCAGTATTTTCAGTCACAATTATAAAATTAATTTTTGAATCGGATAGTTCTATTAATACCTATTTCTTCAAATATATTTTTCGTAAAATTGCTGTTCTTTTAATACGATAATTATATCTGATTAACAAGAATAAAGAGAGTAAATATATTCAAACACATTTTCATCAATCATTTAAAATAAAGTTATTTATTATACTTTTCATGTATTATGGATTTTTATAAAAATGAAGATATCTTCGTATAAATAATTTTTAAAGGCCAAGATTTATATTTGTATAGTTAGTTGAATTGCTGTAGATGTCTATCTTGATCATGTAAAAATTAATATCAATTACTGATTTAAAAAGAAAATTTTATTATTAACTGACTTTTTAAATTGAAATCTTCACAATGTCAATTTACCATACATATTAGTAACTTCCACTTATTTACTATGCTAAAAGATAAACAAACTCTTAAACCATGCTCTAAATAAGAATAATTTAGTTTACTGTATTACGCAGTTTTGACTTTAAAACACTATTTTTATTCTGTGAAAGATAATTGTAGAAAAAAAGGAATAATAACTTTGTTGTTGAACTATTTGTACCATTAGAGTTAGTTGTGCATGAATGTTTTGGGAATTTTTTTTTAATTGGATTATTCTTGAAATAACAGTTATCCTTGAATCACAAGCTATTATTGTAAGCTATTATTGTATGAAAAAGGCCAAATTATGTCTGTTTAATACATTTTTGTATTAAATAATGATTCTTTTTAAGACTTCTCAAATAGTTTTACTTTTTTTCATTGATAAATATTATTTAAATTAAAAAAAACTCGGAATAACTAATTGAAAAGAAATAATGAAAAAAAGAAAAGTCAGATTTCTTTAGTAAAAGAAATAAAGGTGTAAGTTTATATTTCCCATTTCGGTCATAATAAAACATGCTTAACTGGACCAATGTCCAAATTTATTTTATTTGGAGAACACCACACCTCGAGAACTAAACAATTATATTCGCAAATGACAATAATAAAAACAAATTCAGAAATTGAAAAATAAATTTCAATTTATGAATTTGATATTAGACTGCTAAAGTTATTTATTGGAATACATTTTAGAGTCTTCAAATTATATCAATTACAAAAAATACTACTAAACAGCTCAGAACATTTTTTATTATAATACATCATTCATTACAAATAACAGTTTTGTATATGCATATTTTACATTTTATACAAAAATAAATATTGTAATACAATATTTTTTAAAAGTCGTATTTGACTGCGTATATCCACGAATTAAATTTTGAATCTAAATCTAAAATCACGTATAAATATCCACGACACAAAGATACACACATATATATCATTCTACACTTTTAAAAATCACTTATATTTTTAAATGAATTTTATTTCAAGTAAAAAACAATCAAGAAATACTGATACTGATTTTAAAATGACTTAATTAAACATAGTTTCCAGTAAAAAATCAATAAAAATAACTGAAATTAATTATAAAACTACTTAATTAATTATAGAAAAACAATATCTCTAAAACGATATTCTTATATTTATAAAAACATATGTAATTTGGATCATATTCACTTCTCTATGTATTATATTAACTCATACTCAAGTGTTATATCAAACGGCCAATCGGTTATGTATTATATAGTAGGAAAATATCATCAATATAACAAAATGTACAGCCATATATTATATTAGGAGCTCGCTATAAATATATAAGGGATTCATATTCATTCTAAGAGCATTGAATCGTTTTGAAGGAAGAATACACATTATGTCTAAATGAGATCCTCTGGGTCAAAAACGGACAACTGTGAAGGAAAAAAATGTTAAAATATGATAATGTTTAAATAAATTACCTCTTATTGTAAATAAATAATTATAATTACCTACTAAATTAGAATTAAAATTTCATAGTAGAAAGAAATTTCTTATTTGTCAGTTTTGAAATATCGAAAAGAGGAGATATAGGAAAGGCAACATCAAGCGCAGTCACAACTTGTGCAACATGAGATACGATAGATGTTGCATAATGTGCGAAGTGCCATTTTTTTTAATTATTTTAATTATGAGTGTATGTATAAGACCGAAATAATTATTTTCATATATATTGTATAGAATAATTGTCATATGCAAAATTAAGAATTGAATTTAAGATAACACTTTTCAACCAATATGAACAAGCATAAAGTTCTTTGTTTAAATTTTTCCGAGTTAGATTAATTATTGTCTAATAATCATAATAATGACATTTTTTAACTTTATTATTACTTTGTTTTTGGGATGAAGATTTTGACGTCAACAAAAATCCGTAGGTAAGAAAAAATTAATCTGTAGTTGAAAAATAAAAATTTTATAATCTTCACGAGCATTTCAAAAAATCAGTTTTTATATCGAGTTGCCATTTTATTTACCAAAGCTTTGATTAAAAAAATAAGTTAACGATTATATCAAATAAAAACTAGAAAAATGTCATTTTGAGCACGGCATTATATAAAATGAAATAAAAAGGAAATGTGATGTATTTTTTTACAATAAATGCGAGACAAAGCTTTTTAGATCGTTTACAATATTAAAGTTACTAATTCAAAGAAACAATTAAAATGAATAAAAATGTAATTTAACTGCAAGAGCACGTGGTGCTTAGCCGATCAAGAAATTATGTTCTGACATTTAAATATGCATAGCAGATTTCATTTTAATCTTTGTATAATTATTATTATGGTAAAATTTGTTTTTAACCATTTTCATAATTGTTATTGAACTATTCATTTTACTGTTATTATAAAGATTTATTAAAACATTATGAAATAATTTTTGTTTTCACATAAATATTATTGCTTATCATAATTATTATAGAACCTTTTTTTTATTTTTTGCAGTTATATAAATTTAAGGAAACGTTAAGAAAATGGCTATATTTATAATTCAGACAAGACTATGAGATTATTGGATGTCAATTTTCTCTCAAGGTGCAGAATAACTATAAACCCACATTTAATTTTTATATTCCCATAAACGATACTAAATAATTAATCATTAACTTTTCATGTAACTGCACGAATAACAATTGAAATCGCTATTGCTTGTTATACTTCGAAACGCGCAAGTATTTCAATTAATTTATAACTTTTTCTTGAAGAATTCAAATACAATTAAATGCCATACATTCAAATTAAACATAATTCAAATTTCAAGAAATACTTTGATTGCAAGTTAATTAAACTAAAAATATTTTTTAAATATTAAACTAAAAAAAATTTGAAATAATATTATACCTTACTTTTTTTGAAAAAAATAAATATATCAGAAACATATTAGAATATAAGATAAATCTTATTTTTCAAAAAAATAATTATAAATCATTATTTTTTAATTATAAGCATTCTTTTAAAATTTTATGTGATTATCATATTTTATTTGATAAATTTGTAAATTAATTTCTTGATTATTAAATGAAGTTTGAATTGAAATTTCTCTAAATATTATCAGTTTCAATGCGGTAATATGTTGCATAAGATTGTCAAATTCCTTGAGTTGTATGAGTAAATTTATTGAGTTTCTTGTGCATATCGTCTTTAATCAGCAAGTAAAAATGTCTTAAGCTTCTAAACTTTCACCAACTTAATCAATAATATCTCAAATTAGAATATCAAATAAGCAATTTTTGAAAAGTATTCAAATAGTAAATTAGTATTTGTTAAGAATTTGAACATAATTTTTGTATCAAATTTATATAAATAATGAATATAATTTATTATTTACAAAAAAAAATATTTACCGTTTACATGATATAAATGAAGAAAAAAAATTATATTTAAAGGTTTTTAATTTTAATATTTCTTATGTCTATCCATGTCTGAAATTTATCATGTATTATATTCAGGAAATCAATCACCTTTAAATATTAAATCGCCATTCCAAAAATCTTTTGGTATTACATACATCGGCTTATTAATTTTTTAAATATTTTTCATTCAATTATAAAGAAAAATTGTTCTAGGCATTATTTTGGTATTTTTATTTATTTATATCATGAATTCACACACATGCACATGCATACAACAAGTATTCAATTTTTTTTGCAGTTTATTCACATTCAGAAACATTTATAACAGAAATTTTAAAATTGCAAGGACAATTTTAGATTAATGTGTTATGAAAATAGAAAAGTTATTATTTTAAACTAATATCAATGGGTTGATTGTTGAATTAAAAAATTTTTTGTCAACAAATTAAGCTATTTTATTTATGATATTCTAATGTTTTTTTATAAATATTTAAAATTTTCCGTTTGATACTTTCGTCAACACTTTGTAACGGAATCTTGTCAAACTTACCAATATTATTCTTCATTTAAATCATTGTTTTTATTTTAATGAATTCAGAATAAATCGGTGATTATTTATTTTTCGATTTAGTTAATGTTTCTCGTATATCCTAATTTTTTATTTACTAAATAATAATAATTACTGACAGAGGAAAGCATAATTACTGAAATAGGATAAAAATAATATATAACATTATGCAATGATTCTGCATGTAATATATGTTAAAAATAAAAAAAATCGAACAGGTATTATGTTAATAAACAACATTCTATAGAAAAGTACAACATAGAAGGAAATCAAGCTTATTTATTCTATTTGTATAATTTGATGAAACTGTAATTTTTGATTGCAATGACTTAAAATATGAACTATTTCTGTATATGATTATTCTGCGTTTGCCTTTAAATATTTTACATTTAACTAGTAAACGAACGTTCATGTTTGTTAACTTGCTTTAATTCAATATTAAACCTTTAATTTTATATATGCTTTTTCAATATTTTTAATGTAATAAAGTTTTACTTCTATACAAAATTCAATCATTTTATATTTTAAGAATTATTTATATATTTTAACTTACTAAAAATTAACATTAATATTTTATTTAAACAAATTTAAAGAAGCTATTTCTTCACTTAAACTATTTCCAAAGATTTTAAAACCCTTTGTGAATTTCTTTATAAATAGCTTTCTATATTTGTATTCAAGTAAATAAAGAAACCTTTTTTTTCTATTTGAAATTTACTAAAATATGAAATTTAAAGGAATTGTTTTAAGACCTTAATTTAAATAAATTAAACATTAACTTTTATACAAAACAGTTTTCAAAGTAAAAGTCAAGTTAGTAATAGAATTAAATCGTGGTAAAAGATCAATTCGATGAGTTCCTGTAGATTTTTCTCGCTTTCAATCAATTGCAATGCAAATTTATAAAATATATTTTACATGATAAATAAATTCTCGTTTAAATGTAAAAAATAATTATTCTGAAGGTAATGATTTGAAATAAAAACCATATTTACTGTTAAAAAAATAGTTTTGTTTCGATTGAAGCTTTGTTGATCAGATTCTTAATGAATTTTAGAAGATGGATTAAGAAAAATTCAATTAACATACAACCATGTTGTATTTAATAACTTAGAAATTCATTATATAAAATGAAAAAAAAATATGTACTACACTTGATAGAAAAATTGAGATAAGAAATTATTTCGGAATTTCAAAAGATTTGCTTATCATTCTTTAAATTTTGAATATAAAAGTTGTTGTTGATGGATTAAGATTTTATAAAAAATAATTAAATTGGTATTAATGTGGAAAAAGTTTAAAGAAATTCCATCAGGCAGAGCTTTCAGGAATTAAGGATGAATTATAATACTATTTTCAGCAAATTTATAAGGTGCTTGAAATTAATGAGTATTTAAATTGTAATCAATAATATTCGAAATTAAAATTTCGAATACAACTAACAAATATTCCCATGTTTATAAAATACTAAGGTATTGAGACAACTGCAATCTAGAAGATATAAAAACATGAAAAACTTCTATAACAGTCAGTAAACCATGCTTGCACCAGAATTGAGTTTTTCAGCACTCAATTTGACTTGAAGTCTTAGCATCTTGATGAAGCGTCGTTTCTTGATATAAAACGGAAATATTTCGAAATTATAAATAAATCATTGTCTCATCATTACTACATCGTTCAACCAAATTCGAGTGCGAAGTTATATCACAAAGTGTATCACATCTCTTATACTTTAATTAATCCATTCTCATGAGAATGTTTTCATATGTACATTCAATAAGTACTGGCATTTCTATTGATGCTTTCATCCTCATCACACTGTTTCATATCTGAAAGATTAAAAAAAGCAATTTGATTAAAATGAAAATTGCATCAAAAGAATAACTTTTAAGGAAAAAAGTTCTTTTACCGTGTAATTTTTCACAATAAAAACTTTGTAAGCCAAAATATACATTGAATAAATAAACAATTGTAATCATGAAAAATAACCAAAGCCTTAAGATTCCACTCCGAAGACTTGAATATGTTTTATTAAAAATAAATTATATTTATAAAATATCTAACTATACTAAAAATAAAATATATTAATACGCCTAATTATGTTAAAAGTAAATTATATTTAAGCATGCCTAATTTTGTTATAAATAAATTGTATTTACTTGAAGAATTTTAATTCATACTATTCTGAAAAGTAAATAATTTCACTGAACTAATAAATTACATTTAGAAACTTCAAATCAAATTTTTTAATTTGACTATTTTAATCCTTGAAAATGCCATTTCTAGTTATTCAATTATTTATTTTTTAATACTTAAAATTAAATTAATTGTTGGTCAATATCATATCAATATATGTGCTTTATCCTTATAAATTCTATTTACACTTCCAAAGATTTAATATTTTAAATCAATTATTAGAAGAAACTACATATATAAAGTTTATGAGCATATCGTAGAATAGAATTGATGACACTTAACGAGAAAAATATTTATACTTAATGAATAGATATTAAAGGATAGGGTGGAAACAATAAGCTATTTATTTATTTTTCACTATTAAATTCATTTAATTGTTGA
The DNA here is from genome assembly GCA_026289955.1 of Argiope argentata. Lineage (NCBI taxonomy): Eukaryota > Metazoa > Arthropoda > Arachnida > Araneae > Araneidae > Argiope > Argiope argentata. Next base: position 3,036,845 of record JAOUZG010031333.1, read on the forward strand.
TCAAAATTGTATGTATTTTACGCATTTCTTCCTTTAAAATTCATATTTAGACTTTCAAAGGCGTAATATTTCGCACCAATTGTTAGAGGAAACTGTATATTTTCTTCTGGATACACGGTTAAACAAAACAGACGATGTTTACTGTAAACATAATATATATTATAAATAGATATTAAAGAAATTTATATTACACTTACAAATAAATAATTTTTAAAATTTCAGATAAAATTTTAGATTTTGATTATTAATTTATTTTAAAAGCAACTTTTAGTTTTCCAATTATTTTTTTCACTTTTATCAATTTAATTGTTTGCCAACATTCTATGGACCTTTGGTATTTTTCACTTATAAACTCAATTTTAGACTTTTAGAAGTGTATTATTTTGTATCAATCATTAGCGAAAAGAGTTTATGAATATTTTTGGACTTATTGTTGTATAGAACTAATGACAGTTACTAAAAACAGTATATATTATACAAATAGATAATAAATAGTAAAATATAAGTTATAAATTACATTATCAAAGCTCATTTAAAATTTCTAATTTGGAAATTTAATTTCCATTTTGCCGAATATTTATGATTTTACCATTTAATTCACTTAAATATTGGTCGAATTTGGGCATATATTAATGTATACTTCATGCATTTCTTTATTTATAAATTAAAATTAAGCTTTTCATAGGTGAAATAGTATTTCAAATCAGTTACTAGAAGAAAATTGTATTAATAATTTTGTAAACTTTAATAAAACAAAGAATAATTAATAAAAAGAGAAAATATTAATTGAATTGTAAGTAAAGAGTAAAATATTAAATCTAAAATGTTAATAAATCTAAATCTTTAATAAATAATTAAATTTTAAACAATACTAAATTACAGATCTTCAATCAACAATAGTCATTTTTTTAATATTATTCCAAAATTATTTCCAATTTAGAAAATAAAACAAAAACCGCATTGAAGGAGATGACTGACAAATAATAAATAGTTAATTTATTCAAAAAGATAAAGATCACTGAAGAAAATATCACCATTTTTTTATGCAGAAAAGTTGTCGTGGACATATATATTGAAATATGACATTTCTATAAACTGCATTTTTTATTTCATAAATTATATCTATTTTTTCCTTGTTTCCCCATCAATTCAAATTCATGAAAGTTAAATAGAATGTTTTAACGTTGAAAATTCAATTTATTTTGGAAGTATGGGTTGTATCATCCAATCCAAAATTTCATTTCATTTTTTTTTCAAAACGCAAAGAGGTTTTCAATAAATGAGAAATTCATAGAAAAACATAGATATTTCATTTCATACATTCAGCCTATTTCTCTCTCTTCTTTCAAACTCATCTCTCGCTATATTTTATCCGACCACCCACCACCCTCTCCATGTTTCTCCTTTCTTACAAGGACGTTGGTTCGGTAACTTTGCATATTTTCCACAAACTAAAAATTAAAAAAAAAAATAAGTATGAAGACACAAATAAAATGTGAAAAAGGAATATCTGAATCTGTATTTTTTTTCTGGAAAAGCAGTACGGATTATTACATTTGAGAGGAAAAAAAATTCCTAGAAACAGGAAATGTAAAAGCATGCGGCTCTAGAAATCAATTTTATACCTGGGCATCCATTTATGGCAAAGAAAATATAAACGAACAAAAGATGAAAAATAAAATATAAAAGTCCATTTTTATTTTATTTTTTGTATGCATTTTACATTTTTACTTTCCTCCATCTTTATCGTGAAAGTGTGTTTATTGTTGAAAGCCTTACAGTAAAAATGCAAAGTTTAAATTGGATACTATTCCAGTGCCGCGTTTTAAAGCTGGTTTCCTTGCAAAGACCGTTGGTTTCAAAATGGCCTCTTGACTGGAAATTTTGAAAAGGAAAGACTTGAGTTAAACCCATCATTATATGCAGATTTAAAGTCTATGAATACCGCTCACATCAATAGCTAAATATCTCCAGACTGTTGCCTGCTTTTTTTTCTTTGAGTTAATGGGGCTTTTCTAAAGATGTCAGTTGATGCATATATTTGACTGTTTCTTCCTATTATATCCCTTGCATTTATTTAAAAGTTCTCTATTATGGGCACTCAAAACAGCCCAAATAAGAATACGCTTATATCTTCCAGTTGAAGTAAGATGAAGTAAGTGATTTTTTTTGTATTTATTGTCTACTTCAAAATCCCTTTTAAATAAAAGAAGTTTTGGAGCTCAGTAGCATAAATAATGCTTTTTAGACAAATGGAAATCGTTATGTTCAAGTACGAAATTGACGTTAAACATTTTAAAACTGATTCTTTTTGAAAGAATGAAACGTTGCCATTAGTAGAATATTTATGTTGTAGAAATATCGATACAATTTCTGTGGCATGATTTTTTTAAATCGAAGTAACAGTTGTAATTATGTGAATCATATATAGCATCAAAATTATAACATACAAAATATAAAAAAAAAGTTTAAGCTAACGTTACTGATTTTTTATTATGGAAAACAATGTCTATACAATTTCTCTATTTTATGAAGAATTATTTGGCAGCCAAAATTCCCTATTTCTTATAAAATAGGGAATTACGCGTGCAGAATTTCACAAAAATGGTTTGCCACTTTTTTCCCAATTCTGTAGATAGTATAATGTCATTAAATCTTACAGAAATGCTATGGAATATTTTAGGCTGAAATGCCTCTAAATTTATGAACTCTTCCAAACTATTCAAAGATTGTAATATTTTTGGTATACAAATTACCTAAATTATCCCAATCGTTGAAAACTCTGATCTTCATACTTTGATGGATCTCTGTATTCCAAATTTTCCGGAGTTCAAAAATGGATATAATTGAAATTTTTTCTGTTTTTTTTTGTGAACATTATAAATAAAAAAGAAACTGCTTTGAATAATTTTAGATTCGGTGTGACATACTTCTAAATTTATTAATTCTTCCAAACTTTATGGTAATATTAATACTTTAGGTATGTACATTACTCAAAATATTAGTATCGTCAAAAACTCTGAGCTTCAAACTTTGATGGATCTCTGTATTCTAAATTTCCCCAAATTCAAAGAGAGAGAGAGCGAGGGAGAGAGAGAGAGATTTTAAATTCTTTTCTGTTTATTTGTGAACATTATAAATAAAAAACTGATTTGAATAAACGTAAGGGATTCTCTATAAATATAAAAGAATTGTATAACTGAAAAAAAGTAAATATAAAATTTAGCAAATTAGTAACATATATATTTCAGTTTTAAACTCTTTTTTCTATATAGTTAAAACATGGTGGCGCTTTCAAAAACACACTTTTAACCTATAAACAAGTACTGAAAAAATGAGCGTGGTAATTAAAACAAATGAAATTTACGATCGACAATTTCAAATTATCATGTGAGATCCTCATTATTTTTAAATCATTATTTTTTAATTAATTTAAGCCAGTAAGTAGTTTAAACCGGTTTAAAAAAAGCAATGCTGGTAAATGCAGATCAACCGTTTAAAAAACACATCTACTTTCAAAAAGTATACATATTAATAATTCAACACTGTTTAAAGCAGGTAAAAAATGTATGAGAAATAAAGATGTTGATAAATATTGCAATTTACTCTCTATTCATTATCTACGGGATTTATAGCTTGAATTCTTTGAAAACCCTTAACGAAGACAATAGCATGTTCTCACACAATAATAATGCTTTGAATTTACATGATTTGCTATATTATGTGCGCTTAATCATACTTGCAAACCAGCTTACTGGTGCTATGAAAAATTTATGATCAATCCTAAGAACAAGTCATAAAAATATTAATGAGTGAAAATAACTTTAAAGTACAAAAATATCCTTTATTAATTTCACTATTCTAGAATTCCACAATATAAAGACTCCAAAATCCTAGAATTGTTCTTTTTCAGAAGTATTTATCAGCAGTTTAGAGTTGTTCTTATTTGCTTTTTTAAATTTTAGGGCTGCATTTTTATAGATTTTTTAGCTCACTTTATTCGTTTTTATTTCACAAAGCCAAGTATTTAAATAAATGTTCACCTATTACTATATATCAACAGTTAAAAATATTTAGTATAATCTTTTAAAATCATTTAAAATAACTATTTGCCTGTAGTAAAAACTATATTGGAAAAATCGAATGCTATATGTGCAAGTTTTTGGAAGTATTGGTGTTTATTGAACAAAAATCACATCTCAATTAGTAAGGATTAATTAAGGATTCGACCTCTTTATTGCAGATTTTATTAAATTGGATTGGTATGATTTTACCCAACTGCCAGTTGAAATTAACCATTCATTTCTATATTGTTTTTCATTAAAACATTTGTTTTGTTTCATTAAACCTTAATTTTGTTCTTCATCCTTTATTTTGTTTTTCATTTCATTTGTTATTAATTACTTCATTTTGTTTTTCATTTCATTTATCATTCATTCATTCATTTTGTTTTTCATTTCATTTGTCATTCATTCCTTCATTCTGTTTTTCATTTCATTTGTCATTCTTTTATTCACAATGTTTTTCATTTCATTTGTCATTCATTCATTCATTTTGTTTTTCATTTCATTTGTCTTTCATCCATTCATTTTGTTTTTCCTTTCATTTGCCATTCATTCATTTTGTTTCTCATTTTCTTGAGCCAAAGTCTACCCAACTTACCAGGTCATACATCAGTTTGCTTCGCACAAGTGATAGGCTGTTGGGATGCAAAGCTACTCGATGAAGTGGCCATTGTCGTTGGTCCTTCGGGGATAGTGGTCAACGACTGAATGGCCAGTGGCTGCTTCCCAAGGGTCTTGCTCCTTTCCTCCGCAGTAGGTGGCGGTCTGTGGAATTGCAGTGTCACCATTTCCACGGGTTGAGAAGGTATCACCCAGTCGGCTGTGGACCAAGGAGGTGTTGATTCGACAGCCTGAAAGACGAAGAACACAGTTAATTAGAATACACATTTGACAAGAATACACAGAAAGAATGATTTAACTTTAAAATTACTGAAAAAATGAATAAAAATGATTATTGTTTCAGAACTTTAAAACCTTTATTCCTAAAGTCTTGGCACAGGAGTAACATATCTTACACATGATAGGCAACCTGTTTTCGAGTTTGGTTGTTTTTCGATTTGTGAATGGGCCTCCCTGTAAAAATTGGCTGCCCAAGCGAATATGTGCGTGAGTAGCTAAGACGTACTTTCTGCCCGAGTTGGTTCTACTTAAAAATATTAGACGTTCTCTCGGCTTAAACTTGCTGACACCGTCAGCGAGCTTGTCTATGGTAAATGCCATTAGAAAGAACACCAGCAAAACTTTTATCAAAAATTAAAATGTTACATAAATGTGATTTATGAAAAATTACATAGAGTAATTTTAAACTATTCATACATTTAAAATTTTTACCTTGATTTCTAAGCTTTTTATTAAATAGACTTCCTTCTTTCTATTTTTCGAAATGATACATGCTTAAAAATGTTTAATTATTTATTCTTAACAGAAATCGATAAATATGTCACGAATTTGTTTATAACATCATAACAAAATTCTCGATGTGAAATGCTCACCATTACAATTTATGATGGTGCATTCACGTTTGGTGCTCTCGGGTGATTACCACATATGAATGAACTAAAATAAAATCAACTACATTCAAACCTGTTTCGTTTAATTTATTACAAAAATTTGGAAACCTATTTATTTCCATATATTACATGGAAATAAGTAAACTGGGGAACAGAACGCTTTATTCATCGTTCCTTCAATAGTGTAAATGTGAAATCCTTAAAAAAGGAGAAAATAAAAGGAATAAACCAGAGAAAACCTGTGGTTTCTTCAATTTCTTTTATATATTTTCTAAAATATAAAATTATTGACCCTGAAAGAAATCCTTGTATTAAGGAAAATATACATAGGAAGATATCAGAAGGAGACTGACTGTTAAATTGCTAGGATATAACTATAACTTATAACCATCAAAATGAATGATCATAAGATTGTACCTCTATTAAAACAAAATATCGGTTCTTACGTACTATACCGTCCAACGTTATCACCAAATTTGGCGATATTATGACAATTCAATTATATCAATGCGACAATGATGATATAATCCATTGATCTTTATCTCCAAATTTAAATCCTTCACCACTGTGTTACTAAACAATTGGCGAATGTTGGCGAAGACAGTATAATACATAAGTACCAAAATTTCTAACAGCATTGTTACAGAATAGTTACAATTTTGGGCCGAGTTCACAAACACATTTTACGCACACCCCATTTGAAACAGGAAGTTTCGAATGCTTAATATCTAGAGCTGATTGAAAGTGTTATATGAGTTTTAAGTGTGTGAAATAGACATAACCGATTCTAACTAATTCTTTATGAGGGATTATGAATTATTTATTCAGTGCGAAACGGTGTATTTTGCTTTTCAAAATATATTTAAAATTCCATTTTTAGAGCACGATACGATTCACTTGTTTATTTGGTTCTGAAGTAAATTGTATTTTAACTATACATTAATAAAAAATTCTTTTGTAAATCAATTAATGAACAAAATATCACTGAGTAAATTGATTGTTTTTAATTTGTTCATTTTATTACATTAATGACCCTTGGCTAACCACTTACAGATTGACTACTTGTTATGCTTTGAATAACTCAAGTATGATATATTTTGTTTGTATACACTTATATTTTCTCTTATATTTAAATATGTCGGGACAAATATTTACGATATTTATCAATGTTGTTACTAAATAATCATTAATACATCAACTGGTAAAGGCCTTTTATATTTCTAGCTTAGCAATCGCTTGAAGGGTGAGTAAGATTTGAATAGATAATAAGAGGACAAAAGTTTGTAAAGTCTGACGGATAAAAGGACATTAACAATGAGAATAAAGGATTAAAATGTTATTTAATGATGTTTCGTGAAAAGGACTTCCGATTCAATAACGCTTTTAAACCAGAAGCAGACGATTTGTAGTTTACTAGCAATTGCAAACGACTTTTGAAATCAAATATACATATTAATTGCAGATATTTAATGATGATACGAATCAAAAACATGTGTCACAACAATTATAAAGGAAATGAAAAATACATTTATTTTACAATCGCCTCAAGCAGTCTATTCCATTGATCAATTCGGTTCAAATTTCTATTGAAGCCATGTGTGAATAAATACACACAATAAACTGATACAAATGAATTATACTTAAAACATAAAAAAAACCTCATCAGTTATTCGTCAATAAAAACTTGATTTTTACCTACATCCTAAAACAATTTTGAACAATACCAAAGCCAAATAAATCAAATAATGTTAAAGGTTCGTAAGCTGTGACAATCGCAATTTCTGTTTTTCATAAGAAATCCCATTGCTTTATTCCGTGGCAGTTTCTTTTATGGTTGAGTTTCAATGAAAAGAATTTTTTTTCAAGCATTATTTCTGATACATATAATAATTATTCAAATGCAATTGTTCAGATTATTGAAGAAAGATGAATTAAATTTAAAGGATGAATGATTCAAAAAGAATAATTTTTATTTTAATTTGATTCTTTGTTGCAATTCGAACTGAAGAAGAATATTCATTCCACTTGTCCCCGATTCGTATGTATAAAATAGATTTATAGTCCGAAGTGTTTGGACTATAACGACTTCATTTTTCTAAAATCCATTTTTAAATCTCCCAATTGAACTCAATTCTGATTTTGTAAATTATTGGTTATTATAATGTTGTTGTTATTACTTATGGCACTTGCCTATGGACAAGCCCCCCCCCCGCTGATACAGCAGCAAATTTAAGCCGAAAGGAGCGACTCTTGATTTTTAAGCAGCTCCAACTAGGGCCAAGAGTACGACTTAGCTACACACTCGCCACATTTGCTTGCAAAGCCCTTTTTTACAAGAGGGCACAGTCACACATCTCAAAAAGGACAACCATGCCCACACTGGAGCTCGAATGCGGGACTCCCAGAGCACGAGTAAGACGCAATACCTCGGTCCCAGAAACCCGGCGCTTATCATATTTATAATGAAATGTCCCTACCCATGTTAACTTTATCTAAGTGTACGAAATGTACATTTTCTTAAACCATTTAAATTTTTAAAATAAAATTATTCTTTTTTAATGATAATTATTTGGCACTCAAAACTGCCTGAATTGCATCTGCAGATTTAAACTTTTATTGTGCACAGTTTCTCAAGCAAAATAGCGCTAAATAAAATGTTAATACCTAATAAAAGTGATACTACATAAATGATTAGGTGATTTCATGGATTTTTATGAGATGTTCAAAATTCCAAACGCTGAACATGAGTTTTGCCAGTATTACTCCGCAAATACAATTTGCGCCAGTAATTAAAATAAACAAAATTTATTATTATATATTTTTAAATATATTATGCAGCAGAGATGCACAACCTTTTCAGGATGAGGGGCCAAAGTTTGAAAAAGGATCATGTCAAGGCCCAAAGCAGTACTTGAATGTTAAAACATGTTATAAACGTAAAAACACTGGGGTTTTTTTGTTACAATATTCATGATTCACAATTATTACTTTACTTATTTTACTTATGCACACATTATACAATAAGTAAATGAATTAAACACAAACATTATAGATATAATTAAAATTTTTTACCTACAAAAAAAGGTATTTTACTAAAAAGGTGGCAAACTTGAAATAGAATAACAGAGAAAAGCATTTTGGTAATTAAACAGAACACACAATTTATATTTTGAGAAAAAAATTAGTAATCAAAATTATAGAGATGAATATTTGAAGTTAATTGATTCTATGTTGAGCTTATGATTGATTAGGGCAATACGTAGGATGAAAGAAAGCTCTATCTGCTATTCTATTTTTTTTGTTTAATTTCATTAGTAAAAAAGTTTGTTCAAAAATGTAAATGCTGCTAAAAAAAGTTTCATATGCTGCTGAATTTTGCTTTAAGCACAAAAATTCCTCGGATATGTCTTTATAAAATTCAAATATCGGTTTTTCTTTGTATTGATTTTTTTTAAAAAAAATCAGAATTCTGAAAATAAATAAGGCTAACTGCATACTCTCATCCACTAGATTTATATCAACAGAATATGGAGAATAAAATACAACAATTTTTTTCACACTTTTCAAAATCTGAAAACTGATCATAAAATGCATTACGCAAGATTTGAATTTGAGCCTCAAACTGCATTTTCAAGTGTGGAAATTTTCCACATCCGCGAATTTCTCCTATACGAAAACTCGTACTCGCTTGCGCGTAGCCATGAAGAAAACAAACTGAAAAGCCACGTAATAAAAAGTAAATAAACTTAATGAACAACTGTGCATAATTTATTCTGATGTAGAATCGTTTTGGTATCTCATTGCCCCCCTGTTTATTTAAAAAAGTCTAATTTTATTTTAAACTAATCTTATTCTATTAACAACATTTGCTGGCCAATTTTGCCTCGCGGCCCATAAGTTGTTTATATCTGTTATACAGTATAAGAATTATATTTTATTATTAAAATGTCTGAAATTTTTTTTAAATAGAGAATAGAGAAATTAAGAAAGAAAGGAATAAAGAAATAAATCCAAGAACACATAAATACAGAGTAAATTAAAATGAATGTCTCAATTTTCCAGGCGTTATTCGTAAATTGCAATCAATGCATTCATAGTAATAATTGCATTCTTGTACATACATCCGCATGTAATATAAGCACATTTTGAATGTATTCTACACAAATGTTCGATAAGCTGTCCTTTTGTTCAATTGAATACATCAAGGCTAAAATATATTTATAGCCAAACTTTTTCAAGAAATCTGTATCAGTACTATCGATAGCAGCTGCGATACGAATAATAAAATAGACCTTATACATATGCAACTAAAATACTCGCATTACATGATTACTACTATTGCAATACAAACTTGATATTTGCCGTAAGCTAAATAGTACTTATCGGACATTTGTGATTAGCATATTCAAAACTTATACTTCAAACCAAAACTTCAAACTATTTTACAACTTCATGTTTACACAATTTTAAAGAATGAATTTAATACATTTAGCTTAGTGCAATGTGATATTCATTTCAACTTATCTTGCATATTTTATATACCCAATGTAATTTGAATACAGGTAATACTCAAAAGTTATTCTACGAATACTTTCCCTCATTTACCAATTAAAGAGTTAAACATAATAGTTGATTTCAAAATTATGATTGAGAGACGTATATTTTAAAATGAGAAATAAAGAAATAAATTATTTTTGTGCGTTTACCAATCTATTAAAAGATTTCAAATTTTAATAGATAGATTGAAAGAGATAAATAAACTTGAAATCCATTCACCATATCAATTGTACAAAATATATTTAATATTTTATTTGTCTATTTCTGAAATATTCTTAGGCATCTAAGCAATAGTAGCATCATTAATGCCACATTAAATTCCTTCGAAATTCATTTGAAAATATTGCATCATTTTACAAACATAATGAAAGCGATATTTTAGAAGATAAAGATTTTTAAAAAAGATAAGGTTTATCCGCTAAGTTGATATCATCAAACTGACAATAATATTTAAAATTACCTTTAATTTCGATTGCGGAGATATTTCTTGATCTGTCGGTAAGTTAATGGGATTCCAGTATGCACTGCTTGATGAATATTTCAATCTCTCAGCTTCTTCGGATTTGGCCTTTTCGCTGAACACGACAACATCTAAAAGAACAGCAATAAATAGGATTATTAAAATATGCTCATCAGGCAATTTGTTATAAATTTTTTATATGATAATAGTGACACTCATGGTACTAAAGTATAAAGTCAGAAAGTAAACAGAAAGTCATTATATATGTTTAACTTTCTTTAGTTAGGTTTCTGAACGATTAAAATATTAAAGATTTTCAAAAGTCATTATAAAACATGTATTTTTTATTGAGATAATATTGAAAAAATATGTTAATTTAATGTAGCATAATAAATATTATTTAGTAATTATAATTTTCACAGGGGTTTTATTATGCTTGAGAAATGATTTTAATCAATATAGAGATGTAACAGTGATTATGCAATACCCAATTTCATAGCATTTATTTTTCATTTAGCAAATCAATTCTAGGTTTTTAATTTTAACTATAAAATATATAAATTTCAAGAAGTTATTAATCAATGTAGTGTTTTTATCAAGTATTTATTATATCATAAGCAATTCATATAATTGATCACAGTATCCGTTTATAAATAAGAAAAACTAGTAGGTCTTCAAAAAACAAAATATATAATTAAGTACATTACTTCCGTAAATCATGTTTCAATATTACTCGAAAATATTAATAATTCGTAATACGTTAAAAATGTATTTTACAAATTTAATTAGTACTTTAGCTACAAATATAATAATTACATTATTTTAAGCCTGTATTACATATTTTTAAGTATAAGCTGTTACTAAATTCAGAATCTATATTTATGTAATTGTTCGATATTTTCTATAATAATCTAATTAGTAACCATTTAATCATTTCAAATATGTTGTAGTTAAGAATAAACGTGTCTGAGGCAATGTACTTAAAACATTATTTAATAATATTTCTTTTTCGTGTGAAACAGTTTTGATGCATTTTATAGCGACCTATTCCTTTATCACCACAAACAGTGAAAATTGAAAGAAAAAATCAGGATGCATGTAATAAATTGTTTACCAAAATTATTGAAATAAAAATGGAGAATATAAAAAAGTGAAAACTAAATAATAAGTTACGCATAGAGTTACATACATTCACTTTTATGAAAGTAAAGAGAAAAATTTATAAAGATGTTTTTTTCTTATTCAGAATCTTTCTGATCTTTTTTGTGATCTGATTCAATTCTTTTACAATTTTTTTTAATTTTCTGATTTGATATTTTCTAATCTGATTCATTTTTTTCTATTCCTATTCAAATAGTTCTTGATACATTTTTTTTCAATATTTTATGTATTCCTCTTTAAGAAAATCAATGGAACAACTTATAAAGAAATAAATTTAGAATGGCTTTTTTTTCATTTCAAATCTATTCTGATCTTTTTTTACTTCTCATCAGATTCCTAGTCTTTCAGTTTTTTTTTAATTTTTTTATATGCCTTCTTTTTTAAGAAAATAAATTTAAAACACTTATAAAGAAATAAATTTAAAATAATCTATTTTTATAAATAATGCATCATTATCATATTTACAAACTGCAATGAAATATAAATAATTTCCATCAGATATTTAAATGCTTTAATACTTTATAAATAATATATCATTATCATGTTTGCAAACTACAACGGAGTTCACTAATTTTCATCAGATATATAAATACTTTAATTTCTTCACTTAGTTTGATTTATGTAGAAAAAAAAATATTATCACGATATATTTGTAGGAAGCATGAAAAAAAAAGAAATTAAACATTTACAGCTCTGCAAAAGTTAGAATATACGTGATACAGATAGTTTCATCTTTATTAGCACTAATACATCAAGAAATTTCAATCAATTAGAACATTTCATTTCTATCATCATGCTTCCTAATAATAAAGATGATTATGTGTGTACTAACGCTTTACAAATCAGGATTTTTGACCAAAATTTATCTAGTATTAATCCACATATATACTTTGGAAGGTAGGTATATGCAACACTCATTTTAGATTTTAATTAAATTTTAATTACTTAAAAATACAGCAAATTTGTAACCTTATTTCTAGTCCAATTCCAGAAATTAAAATAAAAAAATAATATAAAAGTAATATTTTTACAACACATTAAAGGTTATAAATATCTTTTGTAACAATACCTAATACTCAATTTCCTAATTTAAATTAAACTAACTTTTAAAACACAAATATTTTAAAATATACTTCCCAATTTTTTTTATTATTATTGTGAGTGGAATTCGAATTAATGTGGTTTTCATTGTTGTTCACAATATTTTTTTTTTCATTCGCTCTGCTAATGATTGTGATATAAGATTCGACACATTTTCCCATATTGAATAGATTTAAATTTAGAATTAAATAATAGCAAAACTTTTTAATGTGCAATTTTTATGCACTGTTGCTCTTTTCGGTAATATAATTGCTTGCATAAAATACGTAGCAAAAAGGAAAGAAATCAGGAAAACATCTAGTATATAGGGATGAAAGTTGCAAAGCTTCTAAAAAATTTTGATTTTTAAGATTATCAAAATTTGAATCGTAAAATAACTTTGTTCAAGAAACCATTATAACATTATTTCAAAGATAATATGATTTAAAGTTAAACTGACATTAATCTTGATGGACGAACTAGTTGAAAAAATCAACCAGCTAATTTAAGCAATAAATAAAGCAAGAGTAAAGTAATAATAAACACAATTACAATGCATATTACAATTCGTTGCTAAAAATTTTTTCTGGTTATCATAAAACTAAATGGAAAAATAGGAATTAAAGAAAACTAATATCTATGTAAAGGAAAATAAATTTAATAATTTGGGAAAATTGGAATTTAGAGAGTTAAAAATATAAAAAGGTAGTTATTAATTTATTTTTTAAAGGCTAATACGCTTTAAAATGAATAAATGTAAATAAATAAAATAATTCATTATCAATTTGAAGTAGAATAAAAGCAAACACACAAATACTAGTTGGTACATAAGAAATTTTGTTTTGCATTGTACCAATATCATTTTTCAACAACATTCTTTTTATGTCAACAAAATATATTTTAGGAAAAGCAACTCAACAAATGTATTTTATTTATTATACATAAAAAGAAGCTTTTATCAGCAGAAAAGCAACAAATCATCCAAATGCCATCTTAACCACTCAGAAAGAAATATTATATATATATATATATATATATATATATATATATATATATATATATATATATATATATATAATTTTGTTAAATTTTTATATTAATATTTTATATGTTTCTTAAAAATTTATATTTATTATAATTTGGTATTTCTTTGAGTAATACTTTTAGTTTCCATTTCTGCCTGTATATGTACTCGACTGCACTAATCGTTTGATATAGTACTGTCAAATTTGACGCATATATACTTTGGAAGGTACTTTTAAGATAAATTTCTTTTTTAAAATTTAAATAACGAAATTAATCAAAATTTCCAGATTTCACATAGGAAATATGAATACATATAATTAGTTTTTATGAGATTTTAAATTTTGAAAAGAAATTTGCGCAATATTTCAATACATTATATTGCTGCATAGATATTCAAAAAGTTTTTATTGCGCCATCAAATTTTGAATCATTTTTTTTCTATAGTTTTAAACTAAAGACTTTTTTAATAACTTAATATCTATGTATTTTACTTTAAAAAAAGAAAAGTAACTTTATCATTAATGTTAGGGAACAGATTTCTAGAAGATCTGTTTTTAATAGCAAAATGATGTAATGATACTTGATCTTACTAGGATGCTTCATAGAAAATGAAATTGAAAAATAGAAATAACAGAAATAATAATCCTTCAAATATGCTATAATTTAATGCTCATTCATGCTTTTTGGGAGGATTATGAACACATAAGTGATTTAATTGGAATCAAACGCAGCAGATATTTCCGATAAACCAGATAATCTTCCAAGACTGCTTGTGTTTTAACCCTTTGTAGTCCGAGATATATTTATATGCAAAATTATTCACCTAATAGAAAGATTTGTTAATTGATATCAAAAATAAATATATATAATTCTTTTAAGTCGAATTTCTTTGAAGTATTAATCTACATCTCTTAACTCTAATGTAGACGTTTTTAGCAATTAAATTTGAAAAATAAATAAATAAAACGTTAAAATGATGATCAGTCTTGAATGTCAAGTCCATCTCGACATCGAACAGCAAAGGGTTAAAAGACAAACAAAAAAATAATTTTATATCGAAACACTTTGAATACATCAATTATTGGCAATTTATAGCTTTTAAGTTATCTTTATTATTATCTGGATACAATGGCTCATAGAATGATTTGTAATATTAGTTTTGTATATAAGCTATTCAATGCCCATATATATATATATATTCACGCAAAATGTTTTAACAATAATTAAAAGCCGCAAATCTTTTAAATGTTATTGACAGCAACTATATATAAAGAGGCCGTCAAGTGCTTTAACTTTTGCTATAAAACTTCAGACTTGCTCCCATAGCAATAAGAGCTTTTTGAAGTGAAAAATTATTGGATTTTGATAAACCAAGTCTTCCCCCTTTTTAAAGGAAAAAAACAACAACATTGTTTGGTGTTTTCTTAACATTTCTCTTGTTGCCTTCCTGTTAAGAGTTTTAAATTTGTTTCCTCTGGTGAGTGCCTTAGTATAAAATTTTGACAAACAGGAAAGCTAAAAAGTCAAAATATGCTGCAAATTTTGATTTTCTTATTATTTTGCATGACAGAAAAAAGAAAATTATTTTTCCCTGCAAAAAACTGATAAAAATATTAATATTAATTTTTCTTTTTTAAAGTGTTTTATGTTATCCTATATTTATTAACGATATTTAATATTTTGCTAGCACTTTTCTAGCGACTTTTGTTACACACCATATCGCTATTTGATCTCAATTATTTTAATAATTTTTTGATTGAATTTTTTTATTCAATTTTTTAGTAAATGTATACGATATTTACTTTTAATTAAATAGGCATAATTCTTGAAAAGAATTTCAAAATATTCACAAAAAAGGCACAGTTTATAAAATTGTGTTAACCAATGTGAATTCTAATTTCTTGTAGCATTAGTATGTTTTAAACCAAGAGTCAATTTCATAGCGGTCGACGTTTTTTCTTATTTTAAAAAATTACCTATATATATAAATTGACATTTTTGAATTAATAAATGAAGAAAATATTTCAAGTCAATTAATTACTACTTGTTTTGTGTGTCTATTTATTGTCTATTATTTAATTCTTGTTCTTTATGTTCTAAATATTTTTTTTTCCTTTTTTTTCATTTTATTAACGAGAAGTTACGAAAAATAACTGATCAATCGGGGTGTTAAGATTATTTATAAAAAAGATCATTATTTATAGAAAAATGAAGTTCTTTCAAATAATACACTATCAAAGACAATAAATATGAAAGCTTACGTCTTTGAAAGGGTTTGGTGGTATTATCAATTAAAATGAACTGAAAAAATCAATTACAAAATCATTCAAAAAGTATAATATTCTCTAGAAAATAAATACAAGTTGCCTATCGCGACAAGTTCTGAGGGATATGGATAAATATGGATGATCGAACAGACGAGATAGGAGTGAAAGGAACTGAGTTTGAGTTCAAAGAATTATAACATCCACTTTTAACCCCTACCCAGCATCGGTTGGGGGTAGTGGAACCCTACACCCTTTTTGAACTAATATATTGTGCTTTCCAATGGAACTCTCCAGATAATGAAGCACAAGTATTTTACAATTTGCAAACATCATTATAAAATGTGTCCCAACTCGACGAAAGAAGTTCATTAGATGTAACATTTTCAATGGAGAATTTGTGGAAAAAAATATTGTTATAAAATCCATTAAAATATTCAATTCTTCTTCGGAAAACATAAAAAAGTTCTGAGCAGTAGTGATGTATTTCCCACAAGTTATTGAAGAATCTTTACTTTAAATATATGCTCTTGGCTAGCTTTGGGCTTGACTGTGTGCTGTTACAGCACCCCACAGGCTTAAAAGTATGACTTTGGTGAACATAGATAGTAGATTAACATTACATACATCAATTTTTATATTTCTGTATGGCGATTTGAACTTCTTTTTACGCATTTTTAAAAAAAGTATATGGGCAATGTTGCACTCACCGAAAATATCGCACTTGAGGTTGTTATGTTTGAAAACACCCTGAATTGAAAAATTAATTTTTCATCTCTATTTATGTCATTCTGCCTATGAAAGAGTAACTAAAAAAATTCGAGCTCGATGTATGAAACTAGTTATATTTACTTTACACTATAAATCCTCGAAATATAAAACTAGTTACATACACTTTACAATATGAATCCTCGATGTATGAAACTAGTTATATATACTTTACACTACAAATCATGACTCTTATGCAATTTTCAACGAAATCAATTAAAAATGTATGTTTCTCTGATGAAGTGTATGTGAAATCTAGAAATACAATACGTAAAGAATCAAATACATAAAGTATGATGCACAATACAGCATCATCTATAAAGCAGAAAAAAGAATTACGCAGCATCACTGCATGCTGAACGTCAAGGGGGGATGGAACTAATGACAGGGATTTATGAAATTTGATCCATTCGTATTCCTTTATCAATGAATATTTCCCCTATTCGTGTTTCTTAATGTTCGAAGATTTGATCAATTTATAGATTTGATCAATACGTGCATTTTAATACAGCAAAATTTGATCAATTCATATATTCTAATATAAGAAAATTTGATCAATTCGTATATTCTAATATAAGAGAATTTGATCAATTTGTATATTATATTGATAAAAGATTCGATCAATTCGTATTTTTTGATCTAGAAAATTTGATTCCTATTTCTTGATTCACGAAGATTTGATCTATTTGTATTCATTGATCTACAAAGGTTTGATTCCTTCTTATTCCTTGATCGACGAAGGTTTGATCCCTTCTTATTCTTTGATCTAGAAAATTTGATTCATTTTTCTTAATTCTCGAAGATTTGCTATATTTGTATTCTTTGTTCTACGAAGGTTTGATACATTCATATTCATTGAAATACAAAGGTTATAATCTATCCTTATTCTTTCATCTAAGAGGTTTTCCAGCTCCATCTACATATTATTCCATTTTCTTTGGTGCTCAAAAGATAAAAAACAACTAGATTCTCTTAGGTCACAAAAAATTTATATTAAGGAATCATATTTTTTTCAGCTCATTTAATAATATGAAATTGGAAATTATCTGTGTAGAGGGCATTCATTCCTAACTGTATCAATACTATTTGGCTCAAATATCCTTTCAACAAATCTATAGTGGGAGCTCGGGACGTCTGAAAATCACTGTGACATCTTCTTTTCTTTTACTTTTTTGTATATGTAATATAGACCAAGTAAAGTAAAGTAATTGTCAAAAAATTCGAACTCGATATTTTGACGATGCAGCTTTATATATTAGAATTCAGCTTTAAACCAAGCTGAATTCTAAAAAAAAACTATTTTTAGAAAATTTGTATCTGTTTGACTTTGACAAATATAACACCAAAACGTTCTGAACAAAACGGTCAAAATTCATCATACAGTTTTTACACCTTTTTCAGATTTTTATTAAATTTTGAATAAAATCTATTCAAATAAGTGCGTCTGCCCTGCTATTCGAATATAAATTAACACGACAGCAACAAAACTAAGAGAGTTAAATGGAATATTCTGTATTTATATTTAACGTTTACAGTTTAGACATTTGCTCAATTACCAGCCAAATTCAACAGTTCTGAATGTCTGTTCGTTCAGAAAATAGGGAACGCGTTAATTCAAATATGCAATTTTTTAAATATATCAAATCTGGTTTGTGATTTTTTTGACTGAAAATGCTGTTTTTTGTCAAATTTATGTTTTAATCGGTTGAGTGAAACATGTCTAAAGCACAATTTTGATTTTTGGATACTATTAAGTTCAGCAGAGTAATTAATAGCCAAGCACCGGGCCAGGAATAACAAACATAAAAAAATATTGATACCTTCATTAAAAATACTAAATTCTCCCCAAGAGTTAATATGTTGTTGTTGTTGCTGATGGCACTTGCCATGGACAAGTCCCCTATGGATACATAAGTAGAATCAAGCTGAAAGAAGCGTCTCTTGTTAATGAAGTAGCACCAACTAGGGGCAAGAGTACAATGTAGCTTCTCACCCATCACATTTGCTTGCACAGCCCCTTTTTACAGGGGGACGCAGTCACACACCTCACAGATAGCACACAGAAAAACAACCATTCCGAAATCGGTACTCGAACCCGGGACTCCTAGAACACGAGGAAGATGCGCTACCTCTGTGCCAGAAAGCCGGCAGAGTTAATATTCCACAGCTATTGCACAATAATGTCATGTATTCTATGGCATGAGTTTATTATAGAGTATACAAGAAGGATTCAGGGAGATCATTCCTGATGGTTAATTAATTGTTATTGTTGAATGATTATAGTAAGTGAATTCTTCATTAATAATTTATTTGCACAGGCCGCTTGTTCCCCCAAGAATATAAGTGCTTGAAAAGCTATCAGATAACCACGAATTCTGAATTGGCATCAGTTCCTAATGAATGACTACAGTTTTTAAACGTTTGAAAGCTTTTCTTACTTTCAAACAAAAACGTATTCGTTGCAATATTCTTAGTTGCCTGAACTCGAATGATACTAGGAATCAGAGGTTTAATTGGATCGAATCATAGTCTAAGATCCTTATACCCAGGTAAGCTCGTTATTTATGAAAAATCAGAAAGAGGAATCTTTCATTCCTTTCTTCAATCCTTTATAACGATCTTGACCTATTTCATCAATAAAGGAAATAAATCAAGTTGCGATTTCAAATGTATGAGAAAAGTACCGTATTAAGTCTGCTAAATTAGAATTTCTTCAGAAAAAAAATATCGATTTTAATACTCCATTCCCATCTTTATTACTCAAATGCCGGGATCAATGACGCTGGGTTTAATTTAAAAAACGCCATTTAAAAAGTCAAAAAAATTTCTACATTTCTTTTCATTCGAGGTAACGCTTGTCAAAAAAATGGGATTTCGCATTGGAGCTCCTTTTCAATTAAAGTAACTCACAAGCATAAATACTTTTTTTCTTAAAGATTATTCTAAAGATTCTGCGTAAATGGTCATTTGCGTACCTTCATTCATAGTAAAAAAATAAATTCGATTACTTACGTTCATTTCTTAGGAATAAATCCCAACGCCGTTATCTCGAAGCGCCTTTATGCTAATAAAGGCTCGATCTTTTCCCCGAATTCTTTGATGATATTTTTTTAGAGAAATGTACCCCATTTTACTCCGACAGCTTAACAACCCCTCCCCACCCTTTTTGGTTTAGAAAGAAAAAAAAAGTTGCCAAGGCGTTCCCTAGTTTCTGAGTCTAGCTAATATATTTCTGATTTCTCAAGGCCAGCTGAAAGAATGTGAAACTTTTTCCCTCTTAACATGAAATGTGGTGATGAAAATTATAAAGTCAAATTATTTTCTTTTGTTCCCTACGACTTAAAAGGACAACGACAGGGAGTACAAAGGCTTTGTCGACCTACTAGTAGTGCTCCGGCGGTATTTTCTTCAAAAAAAAAAAAAAAACACGCTTTCAGGAAAGCGAATGATAATTCAGTTTTTGTAGAAATTCTCTATTAAAATATTCTTTTGTAATTCTAGTGCTATATTTAGAGAAAATGATGATTTGTTGAGAAAAATATTTCAACCTAATGTATTTTATTATTTAAGTGAGTTTCGAATATTTTACTTAGTTGTAGTGATCTTAATGCTATATGCAAATCTTTATCATGTCTTCATTGAGTTTCCAAATGTTTCTTTATCCTAAGTCAATAATTTTCTTAGAGTAAATAAAATCATGACATACTATAAAAAAATCTCGAGTAAGCTTTATTATCATCATTAGCTTAAGTTCAAAATTTTTTATTAAGATTATCAATATCTTGAAACTGATAAAAATTAAAAGCTTAAGGAATGTGATGTTATAAGTTATTAATAAACCCAATAAAACGAGGATAATTTATCCGTAAATAACAATAATATTTTGTCATTTCCTCTAGCAATTTACCAAGTATTTGACTATGTTCGGAATGGATAAAATATATTTTTAAAATTATTTTCATAGAAACAAATTGAAAAAAAAACCTCTATAAAATCAAAATATATTGATTATATAACAAAATATATTTTTAAAAAAATTAGAAAAAATTTAAGAAGAGCTATAAAGCACATTTCTGTATTTTTTTAATAAATAATTTAATATAAAGACTAAATAAAAATCAAATAGAAGAGAATATCTGCTAAATAAAGAACGAATATCACAGAAAAAAATTGCGGGACAAACAGAAAAAAAAATGTCTAGAGCATCTGAAACTTGAAAGATATTAAATTAGTTAAAGAATTTGCAGATAACTTAAGAATAATAGTATGTATCCATAAATTTTTAAAAAAATAGACTTCTCAATTCGATTTTTAAATACTATATTTGACTGATAGATAGTGCACCTTTTTCATTTATTTTATCTTTATTGAACATTAAAATTATAAAATATTCCGAAATGAATAGATTATATAATTTATAATTCAGAAACACGAAAACATATTGAGAAATCAATGTACTAAATTTGAACAAAATAATAAATATTAAATTTTATTTTGTGAAAGATTTCGTAAGAAATTTTTGTGAAAACTTAACATTTAAGAAAATGGAATGTGAAGATATAAAATAGCCTTAAAGCGTACGTAAATACAATAAAAGTCAATGCAACGTCCCCCCAAAATATACTTCTAAACGAAATTCTAAAGAATTTATAAAGAAACAGGTTCAATAATTTAGAAAATTAAATTTTAAAAATGCAATATTAGAAAAAAGGAATATTTTTAATGAAATCACCTGCCTGAAAAACAAGAAATAAGCCCCTTTTTTAAGCTCGAGACAATTGAGGAGAGACATTGTGAAAATAAATTCTTCTAGCATCAAATCATGCCCTACTGTGTAATCACTATGCCGAGGAACACAGATGAAAAGCGAGCTTACTTAAAAAAAATATTATTCATTTAATAAATTATTTGTGGTGAATATTAATTCAGCAATCAATTTGCAATTTCAAGTTATAGTTTCAGGCATGAAAATGCTGAAATCTTGGATGGAATTCCATGCTGAAATTCCAAACATTTTGAATTTCAAATAATTTCTGATTATTTCTGTGAATTTTCAGTTCAATTTGCATCGGAGATTCTATCAAAGTTGAATTTATTTTTAGATCATGAAACATTTTGCGAAAAAAAGGACTATTAGTGTACTAAGAAATACACTCTTACTTCATTTGATCTTTAGGCTTAAAAGTCTCTAAAATGTTCATAAATAATTTCATTTATTATATTTCAAATTTAAAAGAATTACTTATGAGTTCTTAAACTCGCTATCTTCAATACGTAAACGATGAATATAAAAAAATATAAAGACTATTATTATTTTCAAATGTTTTTGATACATTTCTTGTTGTTTCAAATAACAAACTTTCCGACTCTTATTAGCGATTTTAATCCGAAATGAGCGTCTCATGTTTAAAAGTAGCGCCAACTAGATCTAAGTGTACGGCTTAGCTACCCGCTCATCATATTTACTTGCAAAGACTCTTTTTACCCGGTGGCACATTCACACAAATTATAGATAGAATACAAAACAACCACGCACCCGGAACACCCAGATTACGGGCTACCCTTTTGCTAGGACACCGGCATTTAATATTTCTGACATAACGATGCTCACAATACATTTTTAAAAATAAAATTGTTTTACTTAACATCGATGTGTTGAGAATCAAGCGTATTTATATATATATATAACAGAAATTTTAAAAATACTTTATCTCAGTTACCATAGAAATTGCGGACGTTATCGATTCAAACTTGAGAAAGGAATATTTTATTATTCTGAAACGTAAGTAGTTACAAGGAGTTTCTGTCAAAGAAACGCTATTCATTAAATGTAACGTAATTGTCACTAAAGGTATTTCATTTTTATAAATATGTTTAATGACAACTGAAATTGTATTTAATAACGATCCTAGCACAAAGGTAGAGCGTCTTCAAGACGTTCTGGGTTCAATCTTGGTTCGGCCATGGTTATTCCTCTTCTGTTCGATGTGTGAATGTACCTCCCTGTATGAAAAGTCTGTGCAACCTACTATCATGAGTGCATAGTCAAGACATACTTTTGGCCATAGTTAACACTACTCAAAACAAGAGACGCACACTCAACTTAAAATCGCTGACTGTGTCAGCAAGTTTCTCCATTGGAAATGCCATTAGAAACAACAGTATGAATAAATATAAATTTTCTGAGGTTTTTCATGAAGGAAAACTAAGTTAGTTTAATAT
This sequence comes from Argiope argentata, assembly GCA_026289955.1. NCBI lineage: Eukaryota > Metazoa > Arthropoda > Arachnida > Araneae > Araneidae > Argiope > Argiope argentata. The sequence goes on from JAOUZG010031333.1 coordinate 3,059,958, forward strand.
TTCATAATAAGGAACATTAGATCGGTTTTTTGTGCATATAGTTACTGATCCTATATTTTCGAATTTAAATCCAAACATTAATTTTAAATGTAGAATACATACAAAAATCGGAACGGATAACTGGTATCATTCGAAAAGATATTTATAAACTAAAAACTTCGGATTGAAATTTGTAGAATTAAAAGGGATTACATTATCTTATAAAAGTTCATGATCTGGAATGTACTTCTCCCTTATTTAAATGGACAGAGCAATTTATTTATTGAAGCTTATACATTCATAGATATTTATACTGAAAAATAAATCAGAAATATCTATATTTTGGGATTCAAGCTTTTTATCCACAAGAGGCTGATCTAAATTTCTTAAAAGCCGATTTAAGATAAATATCGAATGTTATCAAAGAGGTTACATTCTATGACATTACTTAATGTCAAAGGAAGTAATCTTCGTTATAAAAGACTTTTCATTTAAATGATATCTAGAGACTAAATCCATTTATTTATAAGTATAGATTTACTTCAAAGAAAGCATTCGGTAACTTATAATAAGGTAACATTGAAACTAAAAACTCTATTTGGGCAAAAGAAAATATTTTCAAAAAATATTTTAAAGCACTCAGATATTTTCTTTTATCTTGGTTTTCAATCTTAAGAGATCAGATGAAAAGAATCTGATACAGTAACTCTGTACGTTTCCATTTTATTCCACTTAAAATAATTCCATAAGAACAAAGATCATAGACGTAACTTTATTGATGTTTTTAATATGAAGTAAAAGGCCTTTTGTTTAAAAAATGACGATATATTATTTAACCTTTTCATTTTACTTTGAATCTAAAATATACTTAAATGATATTGGATTATTATTTAATAATTTTTAAGTATAAATACAGATGAAATGGACCTGAATGAATAATGGGAAAGAAGAAAGAAAAAAAAGAAGCTACAATTCCTTTGAAAATAACCAATTTTAATCAAGATTAGATTTCCTGAAGACTTCGACACACACGGTTCACACATAAACATTTATTATTGGGGGAACCCGCACCCAGATGTGCAATATTTCAGTGTCCTGTGACGGTTCACATCTTAACAGAATGTTCACTTTTTAACAATGGACGCATTCGCTAATTTCACTCTGCCCACATAACATTAAAAAACATTCTTCATAAAATTCCCTATTTCCATCTTTTTACATTTTAAAAAATGATTGGCTTTTAAGTACTGATTTGATTCTGAAATAACTTATAGATTTTGTTTTGCTATGCTATCAGTTTTGTAGATTTTGCAGGTTGACAGGTCAGGAAATTGACGCAATTTAGAAATAAACTTTTAAAATTTCCAAAATCAGATTAAATTTCACCATATGTTTGGCGAAGTTTAATCAAAAATGGTTTTTGCGCCAATAAACTCCATCAAACCAAATCAACCTGAAGAAAAGAGCGTTGAACTTCTTAATGCAAAACTAGAATTAAAGAAAGTCCTCAGAACATGGAAAACAGATTGACAATTTTATTAGGGATAAAAAAAAACTATTCTTGTAAAAATACTTAAATAATTGCTCAGTTTATATACAAAAATAATTCTAAACAACTTTAAGAAATAAAAAAAAATCTTTTTTTTTTGTAAAGAGTATATTTGAAAATCAAATTTATGATTAGTTCAGGTTTTGAAAGTTATGAATAATACATGTAGAGAAAAAATTTACTTTATCAAATTTCCAAGTTAGGAATATAGAATTAACAATGCAGTTATAAAATAATTATATTCTTTTGGAAACAGTTATTTATAACAAAAAAATGGATTATATTTTACTATTTAAAGTAAGGGTGATTTAGAATTCATATTTTTTAAAAAAATGATTTTAAATAGCTTGGTAGGGTTTAAATTGAATTAATATCTTATTATAGAATAAGTACTTGGAAGAACGAACGTCGCAGGCCAGCACTTTTTTTGAGAGAGAGAGATAAACATAAGCAATTTTTTTTAAATTTGGCAATGTTAAATCAAAAAATTCTGGTTGAAAAAATATTTTCTCCAATATTTTCTTGAGATAAGCATTGACTGCCAAAATTAAAATAAAATGCGTTTCTCAAAGGATTCATAGGCTTTATAAATGCACAAGTTACCTAGAAATTCGCATTATAAATAAACAGTTTGAGTTCCTTTGTCTAACCACACACACACACAAAAAAAACAATTCGAGCCCTAATACGCATTATGTGTTTGTGTAAACACATATTATAAGAAAACCGTTTAAGTTCCTGGTCTAACAAAAAACATTTTGAGAGCAATGATACATGCTACATGCACAAATACACATTATGAGCAAACCGTATGAGTTCCCTGATTTAACTCTTAAAAAACCCATTTCGAGCACTAATATTCATTACATAGGTCACCAAGAAAGACCGAAATTGAAGACTGCCGCTGAAAATTAACTGTATCTAACTGAAAATGAAGTTTACCGATATGTTTCTTATTAATATAAACACAAATTCTAAATTTCTTACAATTGGGCAGAAATATAGAGACCAAGAAAATTATTGCATGAATTGAATACAGCGGCTTAGTGGATGGTTATTAAATATTCATAAAATTATATGTCATTATAAAATTCTATAAATTATCCAGTTTCTCTATTTTGAAGAATGTAATGGTTTTTGTTAAGAAAGCTTTTGATAGAAGGCATTATTTACAATATTATTTAGTTTAGTATAAGAAACCCTTTATTAATGTTTATGATCTTTTTATTATGTCATGAATGCAGCATAAGAAATATATCTATAGTAAACAGAGTATAGGTGGGTATATTTTAAAAGGAAAAAAAAAAAAAAACAGGAATTCCTTTATATTCTCTAATGATCATGTTGATTTATTGACTGGTGTTTCTTCGAAATTTACAATTTTTATTATTTATTTTAATGATACTATTTCACCAAGATAGTAAATAAATCAATTTCAGATATTATATTTCTAGAAACTTTCAAATAATAAAAGTAGAAAAGTTTCCCATTTTATCTTTTTTTCATTATATTTAAGTAGATAAATTGGAAAGGATCATAAATCAGAACTATTTGTTTGTGAGAAAAGCTAGTTTATTTTCTGTGGACCATAAGTCACTGATGATAAGTAAAGTAATCAAGCCGAGTCTTTTCTATGGTCATATAGTTTCTGTCACTTTTGAAGAAGACGAATGATACCTTTAGTTTAGATGGAACTCTCTCCAAAGACACATTAGCAATCCTTTGAGAGAACTTGCCTTAACTCATTTTTGTAGATTTAAAGTATACGCAAATACAGAATTTATGAAACTTTGCTCCTTTTTTTCACAAAATTTGAGCCAGAAATGATAAATTCTAACAAAATCTGATATAATCAATTAAACAATTTTTAACTTAAAAATGTTATCAAAAATTAAAAAAAGTCTAACATGTAATTGGCTTAATTTGAAATTTTATATATAGTTAAGAAAGGTGTTTAGCAATCTGATACATAGTTTATGCTAAATGAAGGTATCAATTTAAAATTGTTATTTATGAATTAATTATTCCTTATTTATGATTAATATTTTATAAATAATCGCTGTTATACTAAAATATGAACACAAATGGGGGAAATTAACCGATTGCAACTACTTCTCAGACAAATAGTTTCATAGATAGTTAAGGTATGCGACGATGTTGAAAAAGATTTTAGTTTGGAAATGCTATCAAAAATTAACATATCTAAATATTTACTTGTTTGATTTCAAACTTTATATTTTGATACAAAAAGTAATTTACAAGCTAATAAGTAATGTATGTTATTCTAATGTATCAATTCTAAACAAATATTATTTATCAATTATTACTGCTATACTATTATTCATAACTAATAATTTCTAAATTATCACTAGTTGTGGACTGATCTCGTACAAGAAGAGAACAATCATCCACTTACTACAACATCTCACATAAAAATAAATCATAGATAGTTCATTGAAGCGGCAATGTTAAGGAAAAATAATTTGAATAATTTTATACTTTATTTTTCTAAATTTTTGCATAAAATAAATTTAAAATATATATATATAAAGCAAGATATATAAGTTAAAAACTCAAACAACTTTGGATAATGAAAACAAAATCATTATCATTGAGATGCAATGAGATATAAAGAATGATTCTAATTTCAAAATTTTTCAAATAGTTATTTAACAAAATAAATACTAAAATTTAAAAAAAATCCCCAAATTACTAAATTGCAGTACGTGTAGGTACTTACAGATCTAAATTCTAGATCTATTTCAATTTTTGATCTCGATCTGTCTGAAAAATGGCATCCAAGATACAAATTCATTTTTCAGATGCTTGTGTATTAATCGCCTCTCACAAATTATTCGCTACGTTTCTTACGCTAATGGACTCCCTATTAACTATTGGTTGCCAATGGAAAGTATTAAAAATTACTTAAATGCATTTATTAAATAGCACAGGTAATAATTTTGAAAATACCATTCCTGATGTTTTACTTTTGTAAATTTTTTTTATCTAACATTAACATAATGGATTTTAATAATTTAACGTAGTAATTGACAATATTTAGGGCTTTGAAAATTTTCCTAACTATATTTTATTAGCATTAAATCTTATTTTATCGTAAATAAAATCCCATTTCATCTCAAATCAAAGCTTATTTTATCTCAAATAAATTTTAATAATTTATAAGGATTCAAATATTAAACATTCCTTTCGTTTTTTAACGAAAAAATTAAAAATTAAATATATATAAATATATTAAGTTTAAAGTAAAATAGTCATTTTTGAAACAAAATCTGAAAACGTTTGAAATAAATTCTATAACATCTTTTCTATTGCTCGAAAAATATTTTAATACAACATTTTAAAAGATATTATTACATTTACGTTGTTTTACATAAAATTCTTTCATTTTTCGTCACTTTTTTAATTTGAAAACACCGCTTTAGCAACGGAAAGAGTGGTTCCAAATTGCTTTTTGATGCAGATAATCTGCCGGGTGATTTGCAAGCTTCTTTCAACTAATTTCTCACTTTTTAGATTTCGTGTCCGAAAACTCAAATTTGAAAGTGTAATGAGATTCCCTCTCGCTGCAATTTGAGTAGCACGAATCCGTGTCTTTCGGCGTGAAAGTTTTCCCACTTACCAGAATAATTTAAGATATTTCTACAATAAAATATGTCGGAGTCTACACCGGAGGAGTCGAATGGGAAATTACCGGAAAAAGTTTATTTGAAAAATAAATCAGAATAAGCATTTATCAACAACCGTATTTGCCATATGAACATTTTTTTCATTTACAGGAATTTTTCACAATTTTATCAATTACAAGAAATATATCCTTATGTGCACAATTATAGGAATTAAAATATGAACAATTAAATTAACAAACAATTAAAGTAGATTTTGAACAATTAAATTAACGAAATATAAGTTATTAACGAATAATAAGTAAAGAATGAATCCACCCTGTAAACTTTATCCAAGTCTCGCCTTCAGGTAGGGATAAAAATAAGGGATATTTTTAAAAAATATATACGATTTTCTTCCAGGTTTTAATCCCTGGTGACTCAAAAGTCCCTATCAATTCATGTGTAAGTTTTTTTTTTCTTTTCACAAATTGAAATACATAAAGAAAAGACATTATAACCAGAAAACAAACGAAATGTGCAACGTCAAACACAAAATACTATGCAAAAATAACTGTAACAAAATCAAATCAAATCGAACCACAAAAAACATTATCAAACAATAAAGCTAAAAATATTAATTTGGTTTTATTTGGCTATTTTGTCATGACTATATGCAGCATTAAAAAATATCCCATTTTTTACCATCTTGCAGTTTCAAGAAAAATAATTATTAATTATTTTCAAGGGTTGACAAAATGCTAATCTTACAATTAGACTAAATTATAAACAATTATTTTCTGACTGAATTCGCTATAATGCAAGCCAACAGAATCAATCAAAAGAACCAATCAAAATGCATCATGCTTAAAGTTTAAGTAAATTTAAAATAGCATTTTTTAATATTATAAAATGTTTGCACAACGTAATTTGATCTCAATATATTAATATTGAAAGTATATTGTATATTGTTAGTTGTTGAAATTTAAAAAAATGTTTAATTAATCGTCGACGGATGCCGATTTCAGCTGAATAATAAAGAAAAACGCACATTTTAAACAGCACTTTCTTCAAAGTCGGTTAACAAGACAAAACGGATGCTACTGTAAAGACTTGACCACGGGCGGGTCAAATGAAATGGTAGCGTATTATATACAGAGGCTTTATTTACAGCTTAACACACAAAAATCACGTCATCTAGATTAAATACAGGAGTATTTACAAATGATTGTCTGTTCGACAACTAGGCCGGAAACTCACAAACTGTCTCCGTATTCAGCTACTGCCTGTAGCTCCAGAGATCTACGGATTTCTTCCGGTAGATCTTGTAACAAAACTTGAGATCACCTGGTATCTCTTCACATCAGCACTCCTCACAGCTCGTCTCGTCCTCCAGATCAGCTTGTCCCAGATCAGCTTCCTTCTCTTCCTTCTTCTCCTATCTCTTTCTTCCTTTCTTCCTTTTTTCCCATCGGCTTCTTGAACCCCTTTTTAATCGTCGCGAAGCTCCACCTCTCAGGCTGATATTGGCTCGCTGGAGATGCCGGTTGTCCAATCATTCTACTTCCACTCGCGCCACCATCGTGGGAAGATTTCTGAGACATCCGCTCTTTAGATTACACCTGGATTCTTTCTTTAATGGGTTCCAGGAAACACTAATTTCTTCAATGGTCATAAACCGCATCTGTTCATTATCGGGCCCAGTGGGGTGGTCCACAGACGAATTAGTCCCGTCTGGTATTTCGACCCGGTTCACTGCTTTAATGAGCCGAAAACATATGAGGTCCCTTATCTGTCCTTCTCGGATTCTAAGAACGGGAGAAACACAATGGGTAACAAAGGCTGAATAGCCTCACCGCTGGATAGGAGTATCATTGTTCGATCATGTGTCTCTTCCAGCAGGAGACAAGGTGGCGACTTCCTTACAGCTCCCCTCCCCTTGAAAGGGGACTTTTGTCCAGGGTTGGACAAAAGTCACATCCGGTTTGTGCAACTAACAATCCCTTCTTAGAGGCAAACACATTTAAAAACATAAAACACATTTAAATCATAAAATTGGCGAATCATTGGTAAATTTGATTTAATTTATTGCAGAATATAATTTTATGATGCAGCACTTGAGCAATGCATCACTATTTTACTTTGATCTTTGGGTGACTTTTTTTTTGTCATTCGAAAAAGTGTTTCTTAATTGCCTCAAGCGATAAAAGAATCTTACCTATGCTCAACTACCATAAATTGAGAAAAAGTTTAGTTATATATATTGTCCTTTTATTATTTCAGTAGTACTAAAATATGCTTTAAATACCAAAATAAATTTTAAAAAAAATTGGAAATTGTGTACAGTCCAAAATAGTTAATATTTTAGTTTTAAAAATTCTCTTGAAATAACAATAAGTAGATGGAGACAAAGATTGCCGTAGCATTTTCTATATAGAACAGATTCAATGTATAAATCTAAGATATACATCCGAAATATGGTAAAATACATTAATTATAAGCTCGGTCTATTACATTTTTTATAGGATCTAGTGTAACCGGTGCTAAACTCCTACAATAAAAATCGTACAAAAAAAATAGTGGGTAAATAGATTTATCACAAATTATAGAATGTCCATAAACAAAAAAAAATCATTTATAGTTAAGATATCATTTTAACAAACAATTATGGATGACGAAATTCTGATATTTATTTAAATTGCATAGGATTAAAAAACCTTACAAAACATGTTAATGGGTTTCCTTTGATATTAAACTGGAAACTAAAAATTAAAAGCTCTAGGGAAATTCATCTTAATGAAAAGAAACCTAGAAACATAAATAATGATTTTTTTTCTATCCCTTTAATTTCGACCGGGGAGGAGGGACCTCGAAATAGAATGAGATACTCCCGATAAGGTTGTAGGATCACGCCACCTTAAAGGGTATCACTAATAGGGGGAGGAGGGTTGACACCTCCCATCAGTCACGGGACGTATTTCCTACTGGACGGTGGTCAGTGATGAATCGGAGGACTCGACCACAGTCCCCACCAATGTTGCTGCTGTAGCGGACCGGTCATTCATTTTCATGGTTCTCAATCCGTGTGTCTTCAAGGCAGGTCGGAGAGTTTGGTATGACTTTTGTTTTTAATACAAGTTATAACCTCTAAAAATGATGCCTGAGATAAGTCTAAAATAATTCAACCAAAATAAATTTTAATTCAATTTTAATAAGGAAAATTCTAATTAAACTAGCTAATTAACAAATAAAAAATAATTTTAAACAATATTTCCAGGTTTGTTTCATTAATTCTAGTACATACATTTGGTGATTACAATAATTTAATTTGGTGAAATTTAATACAAATTTTTCAATTGATAACAATTACATATACACGCATTTTTTCAAAATTAAATACAAATAGTTTATTACGAGAAATTTAATAGTACTTGAAATAAGATTATCATTTATCAGAAAATTATCAAATTCTCCTCGTTTTTCTGGTAATAAAACTTACAACATACCTAGAAAAGTAATTACAGTTCTTAGCTAAAGTAATAATATGAACATATAATTGAATAAAAAATATAAGTTCTGCTTCTCTCAGTAAATTTCTAAATTATCAATAAAAATAAGCACTACTAACCTGGAATGTTCTCCCTTATTTTTTCCTCTTCTCGTGTGGAACACGTACAGCCTTCTGAACAAGAATCTCCAGATTTCTCAGAATTGTGGGCAGATCTGTGAAGAAAAATATTATTTTTAATATTTTTATTTATTTATTTATGTGAATTCTACTAATAAGCTTTACAAATAAACCGTCTTCTTTTTTTCTCTTAAAGAAAAATAAACTCTCTTAAAATGCCCCCGCTCACTGAGATGAGAAGCAAATTAATTTTCTACGAAAAGTACATTTCCTTTTATTTATTTTTTTCCCTTTTCCTAAATGTTTTACTTCAGAAATTCGAAAGAAATGTTTTCTTTGTTTTCATAAAAAAGAAAAAAAGAAAGAAAGAAACAAGGCAATGTTTCGACTAATTAATTTATGCATAGTTCCTTCTTGTGAAACAAATGATTAACTCTAAATATCAATTAAAATCAAATTACTTTGTACTCTACATATTTTGATTTTTAAGTGGATTCTAATTTTTTACAGAATTCTTCATTGAAAATAATCAGGTCTATTTGATTAACAACGGCTCTCGTTAAAATATATTTATTATTTCGAATATTTTATGAATTTATTTTTTTTTAAAATATGAATTTGGATTTTTTAAGCTTTCAAAATGGCGGGGTCAAAATAATTTTGATTTTTTTTTTGCGTCATTTATTATATTTTCTTGTCTGTAGTTTTAGCCAATACTTTTATGGAATTAAAATATAAAGAATACACATGAACTATTTTTCATTAAAGACAGAGCTAAAAGATAGACACTTTAGAAACAATTGAATGTTCAGAAAGCTTAAAGATTAGTGGTATGGAAAATTTCTCTATTGCATTCACATTTGATTGGCAGGTTGATATCAATTTAAATAATTGATTATTACTAAATTATTAAAACTGACAGTTATTATTAAAACTGACATTTGGCAATATTAATATTAATAATAACTGATAAATCAACTAACACTAACAGAGTATATAAAATATTTTTTGTTATTTCACTACCTTAGGGGTAATTTTTTTAAATGATTCCAAATGGTTTATTTTTTTAAATTCTACACAAAATGAGTTGAGAAATAACTTTTAAAAATATGCATCGGTTAAAAATCAAAAGTCTATTATTAATTGGTTTGAGATACTATTTTTTTAAATATGGAAAGAAGAAAATTATTCACAATTAGTAAATTATTAAATTTTATTTGTTCATAAACTTTCAGGAAAGAAATTACCCCTCCCCATCCCCTTAGTATTTGAATAATGTAAGTAAATTTTATTTCTATTCTACCATTAATTGTTGGTGCTGGACTGAAAATTAGCAATTGACAAATTCCTAGCCTAACGAAACATTTATACAATTGTAAAGCAAAATATGCATACAAATATTTGAACAAAATTTCCGTGGTGTAATTGTTTTGTGGTTTCCCGATTATTAAAATTCAAGTTTGAATATTTTTACAATTGATATTTCAGACTTCATAAACTTAAATATTTGAAAAAAAATATTCTAAACACGAAATATATAAAATATTGTAATATTATCAAACTTCAGTAATGCAATAATCTAATAGATAAATTGATATAGATATTATGTCAATATTTATAAATAATTCGAAATAAAAATGTACAAAATAAATTAGTACAAATAATCATTGTTTCTTTTCATTATAGAAAATAAATTCTTTGTCTATTGCATTGCTGTAAATGAATCGTTTTTGTGCTAATAACGTGCAGAAAACGGAATTAAATTCTTGCTAAGTATTCCCAATATAATCATCGAAAGTTTTTTTTTTTTTTTTTTTTTTTTTTTTTGCTTTAAATACTTTTTACAAAGTATAAAATAATTTTGCATTCGAAATTTTTAGGAAAAAAACTCTGTGCAGTAAATTAAATGTTAAATGAAAGTTATTGCTGTTGTTGTCTTTTTAAATTTAATCAAATTATTTTTAATTTTCTATTAAATTAATTATCTGAATTTTATGAACAAAATATTCATAAATTATTCGAGTTCAAAAATATTTGACTTTCTATTATTAAAAAAGTGTTATCGCATTACTTTTTCTTTTAAGAATTTTAATATGAATAATTTTCGACAAATTACTTAAGGTCCGTGAAAGAATAAAATCAAATTTTACATTTCTAAAAATTAAATTCATAACATTTATTCTACATCTCATTTTATAAAGATCTAAGCATTGTTCGGAACATAATTTAACAAGATGTAGTGTTTATAAAATATGCTGCCATGAATAAAATAATTAAAGTTTTATATTCCAAATTAAAAAAAATTATAACTAGTTTGTAGCCACACTTAATACTAATAAGAATATTGGAACCTTGATTATTTTTAAGCAATCAATGAGATCGTTTATTTTTTAATTTCATAATGGAATGATTAAAGGGTTAGTTAATTTTTTTAGAAAATAAACTCTCGTAATATATTCAAAAATATATTATTAGACATCAATAACCATCAATAAAAATCAATGCTGATATCAATTTAAATCAATTATAAAAGTAATTCAATCAGTCAATAGATCGAACCGAAAAGACAAAACTCAATTATATGTTTATCTAATGTATTCAATAATGTGAATCTGATATTATTTAATACCTTTCATATGTTAAATATTAAACTTTAAATAACTTATATGGAATTTTAATCAGGAATATAAATAAATAAGGTCAGATATATCTTACAAGTTGTATTAAAATCTTAAATATTTAATGTATTACATATAATTATATTTTAATTCAATATATTACAATTAAATTAACTAATATTATGATCATAGAAGAAGTAATGAAATATTAACAAAACATATTGCAATAATAGGCATATACGAAATTAATGTAATATAAAATGTATTAAGTATTAATAAAATCGAGAGCAAAGCAAATTTTTAAACAGCTTCAGCAATCAAAATATAAGCAGATATGGCTTTTAAAATATATTTGTAGGCTGCCTTTTTTAAATTAAAATCACACTAATTTTATTAATAAATAATCTGATGTTACTTAAAAACTTACAATATTAAAAATGGTAATTGTAGAATTTTCAAAAAATGGAATTAAGGTTTAAATTTCATATACTTTTAAAATTTTATCAAAATAAACTTTATATTGTAGTAAATGGGGAAATAATAAAAATGGGTTATCAGATATTTATTGATTTTAGACTTATTCTACATTACCTAAAATATATGGTATAAACTTGTTTTAAACATAAAAAATAGAACAGAAGAATAAGTTTAAAAATAACCGCAATATTCAGACTATTTATAATTCTGTCTTCCAAAAACCCAAAGAGAATATTTGTTACTTAAATAAAAGAAAGAGATGAAATATTTTGTTCAAGATAAATGGCGTGATTTCAGGGCACGTGAGCGTTTTAAAAATAACCCGAGAAGAGCGAACGCTTCCATCAGAAAACGCACAAATGAAGAATTCTCGGGTACTTATTATTCCGAACCAATAGCCGCTACGCCAAGTTAAGTAAATGAGAAAATTTACCTGAGATATGAAACGTGTTACTTTTGAAAAATTTCATAGAATAAAATAGCGCAACAATGCCGTCTTGCACGAAACCTTTGTTGCTGTTACTTCTTTTTTTTTCGGAACAAAATGAGAAGTCTAAAATTGCACGTTCTTTTTTCGCTTATGAAACGAATTGGTTGTGTAAGTGGAGCCGCTTACAAATGTTCTAAAAGGATCGAAAATAATGTCTTCTTTCTTTTTTTAGCGTCTTGCGGTTTTTTTGCATTTCTTGGATTTTGCTGTTAGAAACAATATACAGAAACCACTAAGTTCCGTGGAAGAATTGCGAAGCAAAAAATATTATCTTTCTTTTCTTGTGTAAAACGAGTTATTGTTTTTAAGGGTTAAATATTCATTGAAACACTAGATAAATTGGAATTTCTAATAATATGCAAAATGTTGGTAGTATATTGTAGTTTCTGAGTTAGATGCCGAAAGAAGCTATATTAAACATGTTATGTAAAGAGAAATTATATAAATTAAGTTTTTATTATTAAATCAAAAGTCTGTCTTTTACAAATAAAATATGGTATATCAGCAAGATCTTCTAAAATTATTTTATGTTATATATGAACCAACATGGCTTCATTAGATTGAATATACCATTTTGAGTTTTCTTTGTAACGGTCAAATAACTCTACTATCTTCTCTTTTAATGCGACAGATGGCGTTAACTAACTAACATCAAAGTATATTTCTCATGGCCTTTCTCTTGAGTCATGACTCATTAATATCAAAGCATATTTCCATGACCTTTCTCTTGAGTCATGCTCATTAAAATCAAGGCATATTTCACATGACCTTTCTCTTGAGTCATGCCTCATTAAAATATAGGTATATTTCCCATGATCTTTCTCTTGAAACATACTTCAATGAAATCAAAGTATATACTTATGATCTTTCTCTTCGGTCATGCCTCATTAAAATCAAAGTATATTTCTTATTACCCTTCTCTTGAGTCATGCTTCATGAAAATCAAAGTATATTTCTCATGACCTTTATCTTGAGTTATGCCTGATTAAAATCAAGGTATATTTCCCATGATCCTTTTTGAGTGTTTTTATTAGATTGTATTCGAAATAACTATAGCGCATTTTCATGCTCGGGTGTGTGTTGCTTTGTGAAATGTGTATTTTAGAAAATAATTCAGTAGCTGTACCTGGAACTCCCAAATTATTTTCATCTAACTCAAAATGAAATAATAAGGAGTCTCATCCCTCTATATTTAAAAATGCAGTTCATTTGAATCTACTACTCTGGAACGTATTGAACTAATGTTGATTCTTGCATTTAAAGCAGTAAGTACTTTTTCTATGTTTAAAGTATTAATGCAAAATATTTAGTCGACGATTGAAAAAGAAGAGAAAAAATATTTAAAAAAATCTTGAAAAAGATCAATATTATCTAGGTCAATATTGGGATTACATTATCCAAGTTGATAATGTTTCAATCATGAATGCCTATTCTGAAGTTCCTCAGAACCTTTCCTAGATGAAATGTCACATTTTTTACTGTTTATTTCAGCATTAACATACGACTATTTTTAGGTTAATCGCACACAAACACACACAAAAGAGGAATAATATGTGCATTTCTGGAACATGCTTTATCGTTAAATATGAGCATCTCCTTTCATCTCCATCCCATCTCTATTTTATAAAATTAAACACAACCTAAAGAATGCTCAAAATGGCGGGAGGTTTTAAACTATGTTAGCAAGATATATATAACTGATAAATGCCCTCACCTTTATTCAACTACGTATTATGCGCTAGACAATTTCATCATTTTTCAGAATCATTTACATGGCATTGATAACATTTTGAAAGTGGAAATATTTATTTTAATTTGGTATTAATTTTATTTTCAATTCGTAGTTGGATTAAGAAATAAAATTCATATTTGATTCATATACGCTTTCGACAAATCTAAATTGATTCTTAAATCTAGTATAGCGGATCCTTTTGTCCCCGTTCCAACTCCCAAATTTGAAGCGGTTAACCTTTAATTTTGATTATTTTAGTTTTATCCTTGTTTGTGTACTTTCTTTTATAAAAAAATATATAAGGAAACTAAAAATTATAAATCATTCTAAAGTAGTCAGATTCAAAAAATCCTAATTTAGTACCTCTATTAAATTTATAAATTCAATTTTTTAACCTAATCTGAATATATTAGCACAAATTTGTTGGTACTTATTCCTTTGTGAGTCAATTGTGCTTAGAGCAAAGCAATACTCTGATCATCAAATGAATTTTAAAAAAAAGAATCGAAGAAAAATGTTCTGGATTTAATTGATTCTATATTTTGATTCAAAAAGGGTAAAATTCACATCCTTATTAATTAAGTGAGATAGTAAAAAAATGACCCCCCCAAATGTCTTTCCACTGAAGAAACCTCTCTAAATTAAGGAAAAGCCTATTTAGTATTTTTGATAATTTAGCTCTCGTTTGTAGGCAAGCGAAGTGTTAAAACTAATTTGGATAAATTACTTCAATATATCTAATTTAATGAAGTAATTTATCTCCAATAAATTCAAACTTACTTCAATAACATTACCATATTATTTTCAAAAAATCATAAAACTGAAACTAATGCTAAGTTTTAGCTCTCCATTCCCCAAATACATATATAAAAGATTTTCTAACATAGACAATAACTGTTAATACTGCACAAAGTATATCGAAAAGGTTAATCATATCAAAAGTACCAACTACGGTAAATATCTTAACATTAAAGTATATAAATGCTTTTAAGAAGAAAGGAAAAAGAAAGGAATGGATCCATAGATACACATGAATAAAGATTACACGCTTCGCTGTATTAAAGCAAAAGCTATTTCAGTGTGTAAGATAAATGAGAAAATTTATTTGAAATAGGAAATTCTTTTTCGTTGCTAAACTTATCTAGTGTAAATATAGAAGAATAAAACTCTTTTACGTAAAACTTTTATTGCTAAAATTACAATAAGGAAAAAAAATACGAGTTCTAAAATTGCATAGGCCTTTCTTTTCTTCCAAAACAAATTACATCATTTAGTAAAAATCGTTTTGGAGCAAATCGCTTTAGTTAGTAAAGTTCTAAAACGAATTTTCAAAAGAATAGATTAGTGTAATACTTTATAATAAAGATATTACTTTTTTATTTTAAAAAATGGTGATATCTAACCATTCAAACTTAGCATGAAAATGACGAAAAACGGTAATATCAAAGACTATTGCTTTTTTTTCACAAAAAAAAAATATTTTAAAGCAAACTTTTGTGATGCATAGATATTGAAAATCATGTAACCAGAGTCTGAAAATTCTATATTTTCTTTGAAATTCAAATTCAGATGTTTTATACAATGATCTATTACAATTCAAATAACTACGATGAAAAGCATGAACCTTGTTCTATTTTAAAAATTGGATAAAAATTTTTTTTTACAAAAAGCGTGTTTTATAAACTTTGTATTTCAATAATTTTGAAAATTTAAATATAATACTGTTGATTCAATTATTATAATAAGAAGAATAATTCTTATATCTGCGCAAAAGAATTGCTCAAAATTAATTTAAATACGATTTTATATTCAATATCGATCTTAATGTAGTTTAAAAGAATAAAAAATATAAAACATGTTACAGCATTTGATAAAAAGTATATGTTCAACTCTATTTATTTATAAAAATAAGTGTCAAATCATTTATATTTTAAAATTGAATTAGGAATAAATGTTTTAAAATTTTCATAAAAATAAGTAATTGGTCTAAAAGGATCTTAAATGAAACAGAACTACAACAATAATAAAAGTTACAACTTACTTTTCATTAACTTGTCCAGAAAGAGAGTCTGAAAAATACAACACATAATTATTATAAATACTCCATCACGAACTCTTTACTGAAAATTTGTATTTATTAAAATTTTCTTCATTTATATTCCTTCTTATTCCATAAAAAAGTGTCAGTTTATCATAAAATATAACTATATAATGTAACATATTATTTAAATGTATAAATAAGGAAAATGTCGCTTTTTTATGCCCCAAGTAATATACAATTTAAGTTCTTCATTTTCCAAATTTAAAATTCCTTATGTCTGTAATATTTATTATTAATTAACATGAAAATAACATATGTTTAATCTTAATATGAATTCCTTATTATAGAAAGAATATGTGTAAGGAAGGTAATATATTTTTCTTAATTTAAAAGGAATATATATTACAATCAAAAGGGATCTTCAAAGAAATAAAGCAACATTAAAAATAATAAGAAAAAATTGTTTACCATCTCAAAAAATATTTAAAATGTCAATGTAGTTTGTTTTATCGGCTTTAGGCAATGCATTAAAATTTAGGAAGTCAATTATTTTCTTATTCTACGAACTCAGTGCCCCCCACAATAATGTGGTTAGGCTTAACATGTTTTCTTTCGATTGTTTTAAACGATTCTGCTTATTTTCATAATGCTTGATACATTTAAAACTAAACAATCTTAATTAATCTATTTTTCCGATTAATTTTGAAGTACTTTCGAATTAAAATAATATAGAATAGAGAAATTAAAATATTTCTAATATATATTGAATTACCTCATTTGATGTAGAAAATTCATGCATTTTGCGCTGCTACAATTGGCTTTGAATAATCAATTGTAGTTGAAAATTCAATGTTAGTGTAATTTTTTGATAAATTATTTATAATAACTTTAATTGTTAGGCCTGGATAACCTGGTTCTCCGTTTGTGGTAGACTTTATATCTGTTGCATTCATAAATCTCTCCATATATAGATTAATATCGCTGAGTGTACTGAGTCAGCAGTAAAAGATCTAAATTTTGGCCTATTGATGAATGAAAGAAATGCATGAATGCCCCTTAAAAAGTGTATGTGACGTATGTGAGTTAGAAGACAAATTTCTGCCTTCAATTGCTCATGTGTATACCCTTAGAAACTACTGCACCCCTTCCTTATTCCCCAAAGCGGAATACGAGAATAGCAACAATTGTAATTGTTTGATGAAAAGTACCTAAAACAAAAATTTTCCAAATTACCTAAGTAGGAATTGATTTTAAAAAATTGTTTGCATATTACTTGTTTTTCAGAAGATAATGAGCTAAAATCCGAAATAGTTTTATAACTTTGCTTTGAATTAATACAAATAAAAACAAAGAAATGTGAAAAATTAGATTACACTGTTAAAGTATGTTTAAAATAAAATAGAAATATCATTTGAAAATTATCAATAGTGTTTTCATTATATTTCTATTAAATTATTGCATAGAATATTTATTATAAAGAATGGCTTCAATTACCTTTGCTTTTTCTTCTAGATAATCGAAATTTGAGAGCACAACAGATAATTATCACTACCAGGATTAACCCTCCTGCACCAGCACCGATAATAAAAATGAGAGGACTTGATTCCAAATTCCATGCTGTGCCTAGGAGATAAAGATTCAATTTCATTATCTTAATCTAAATGGATCATTTATTTCATATTCTGATAAATTAAAAGTCAGGAGAAAGTCATTTGATTAATCGCATTGATTAGACGACAAAAGAATTAAAAGTATTTTGAAGAATTCATAGATATGGATCTCACCCAGGTTACAAATTCTGATTTTTATTAAAAAATTTAATATTTTTTCTCTGTTTTGCAATAAGTTAAACCATTGCTTATAATTTTTTAACTTGAGATATCTATTTTAGAGCTGTGTAATTCTTTATGTAATAAAACAATTTATCTAGAAAAATTATGATGCCATGTTTGCAGTTAAAATGGCACATTTCCATCAACACTATGCCATTTATTATATGGAAATTTAGAAAGATTTTCATTAGACCAATTTTATTATGGAGCTACCTCCATTGGTGCACACAATTACTATAATTAAATTAAAACAATAAATATTCTACGACTTTGATATCCTAACTTTGATGATATTATAAAAATGACTTTTCTGCATGGAAATATGATCAATATTTTTAAAAAACAGTTGTCTGCTTGAGAAGGCTAATATAACTTAAAAAAAGAATTAAAATTACTTATTATGTGAAATTTGAAAAACATAGCGTATTAAGACTACATTTTCTTTAATTTAAAGATTGTAGATTGATATTTTCAATTAAAACTCTGCATTTTTTTCCATTTAATGATTCTAGACTATTTTATTTAAAGTATATATTAAATTATCTTCAACGTGTTAAGTCCTTCCATAATTTTATTACGGATGTTTGATGGGAGGAATGCCACCTCAGGTGTCATTCTCGTTATGTGTTCATGGTTCAAATTAGGAGGAACATTTTAAAATAACCTAATGTCGCTTCTAAACAGGAGTCCAAGATATAAATCTAGCAAAATGGCCCTAATGTTACTAAAAGTAAATTTCTGAATATCAAATTTACTGAAGGAAACATCTACATTCCTTTTCATTCTTTTACATAGTTACACTTTCGACATTTTGTCTTAATGCAATTTCACTGATTTAAGTTGGCTTCATTACCTGTTATATTAGTCGTTGCAGGTCTCGATAGAGTGTGTATCTCAAGAAGGTAAGGCTTGCTCCGCCCAGCTTCGTTGGTAGCAAACACGGTTACAGAGTACCACGTCCCAGGATCTAGTCCTCGCACAGCAACTTCTGGAAAATTCAGGCTGAAATTCTGCAATAGCTCGCCGGTCGTCAATTCTCGGATCTCCACGTAGAAATGTTCCTCCAGGTCATTGCTTTCGTCAAAGGAAGCGTTGCAGAAGACCTTGAAAGAAGTTTCCGTTTCCTCGGCCGCTGAACAATTCTGGACTTCGGATGGCGGTTCTGGAAATATAACCGCGAAACTGTCTTATAGGTTAATCTTGATTAAGAAAGTTTCACATATATGATTCAATACAAAAGATCTTCCCAGAAGACTTCAGTCATAATGACAAGCAATGTCGAAGTACAAATTTAAGGCTTCTGATTGTGAATGGATGACATACTAAATTGTGATGCTCTTAATAAAGTCAATTTTCACCAACATAAATTTCGTTTTTCAATAATAGTAGGAAAAATATACTGGATAGCTTTTTTTAAAGATTTAGTATCAAATGTAGGATTAGTAACTATTTTTGTTACTTTATTCCTCCACTATTTCTTCAGAAATGGTTAGAACACTAAACTGGCTGTCTCATTCCACCAGAAGATACATTGAAAATTCTGAATGGCAGGTCTGCCATACCAGCAATTTTGTTCGAAACTGGAGTTGGACCCTATGGAGTTTGATTCGATGATCGACATATGTGTATCGTAAATTCCCAGACCTATTAAATTGAAGGAATATCGCTAATTCATGACTCTTTGGAAGTTTACATGGTCGAATGTCATACGATAATGCGTAAAAATACTGATTCATTCTGGCTACTGAAAATGTTTCGAGAAAGAAAAAAAAAGATGATGACCCACTAATCTTCAAGACATGGAAGGCATTCACTGATGAAAAAGGGCACTATGGCTCTTTTATATTACTAGGCAATCCTATTACAGATTCAGCAATAAAGTCTTTCAAATGAATGGGAAATTTCTTTCTTTTTTACATGATGGATGCATACGAAACATATAAAAAATCAGTCATGCAACATTAAATTGTCAAATGTTTTATTTTCACCTCAAATCAATAAGAGATAATTAGACTAGAAACAGACGTAATCACATAACATGTAATAATAGACAAAATGAATTGATTACATGCATGTGGTTACTGGATTTTAAAACAATTATTTAAAGTGTTACATTAAAATCAATAAATGAATTAGACGGAGCATAATTTTACTATCTACACCCAGTGTATAATTAAGAAGTCTTTTTCAAATGGTTAGCAATCTTTAAATTTTATGACCTAAACTAATACCTTAATTTAAATGAATTGTAAGCCTTCTATAATTTTAATATAATTTCTAACACGCGTACATCTAATAATATTGATATGTAATTATTTAGTACTTAATTTATAATGTTAACTGTTTAAATAATTAAAAATAATTATTTTAAACTAAATTTCATAAAATGTGATAAATTATATATAAAAAATCGAGTGCAAATATGATATATATTAGTTTTTTAAAAGCAAAATTTTATAGAATTTTATCTATTTTTTAGTATATAATATATTTTTTATAAGGCATTGAAATGCAGAAATACAATTTATTTCCTCTTTCCATCAATATGTTATCACGAGTGACGAATAAAAAATTGATTAAATTAATTTATAGAAAATATTCGAATCATCGAAAGCTTCTGTACTGGCTTAGCGTATTTAAGTGATTAAAATTTCAAAGTTCTATGAATCAGGCTACGAATATAAATTCAACTATACACTCTCAAAGATTAGTAAAATCAAATAAATTAACAACAATTTAAGGATTGGAGAAACTGTTACTATATATATAAATATTTAAGAAAATATAACTGTAACTATTTAATATAATACTATTATATATTAAATTTAAATAGTTATACATATTCTAACTATTCTAAATTTAACTATATAAGAAATTAAAATTGTTATAACTTGTTTAAAATATGAAAATATATCACGTATAGAGGTAAAATGTTTTATAACAATATAAATAGATATGGATATAAAATAGATGGATATCAATGTAGATAGATATATCAATTTAATAGATTCAAACTTAACGAAAATAATGTAGCAATTTATCTTATTAAAGATATAAACGGTTTTATAGATTGATAAAGTTGAAATTCCTTTGTATATATCGCTGAATTATCTTTATTACAATTAATCTAAACTTTTTTTTTAAATTTTGGCAAAAAACAAACAAAAACAAATAATATAAAAATTAAGTCAATATCTACTTATGTCAACAAAGAAAATTTTTATTGAAATTTATCTTTATAAAATAATTACAATTAATGTAAATAATTTATCAAAAAATTATAGTTTTTCGCAAGAATCAAAATTGCATTTTTCACCTTCACGTGAAAAATACTGAAATCCTTGCATTTTACCGGTTGAGTTACTGCCTTGTCGATTTCAATTTTCATTACAACCTGCTAAAACTCTATTTATAAAAAAGAATTACATTTAATTATAGAGTTAATATTTGAAAAACTATATTAATATTGAGTGTCATCCACTACAAGTTTAAAAATGTATTTTAACTTGAGTGGAAGAATAAATCATATTTTATTAAATATTAAAAATTCTAAACTATATATATATATATATATATATATATATATATATATATATTAACGAGCAATTTTACAAATATCCCAGAAAATAGAAAACATATTACCAAAAATATTTGTAAAATATATATTTTACCGTCAGTTTATTTTCTATTTCAGTGTAACACAAATAAAATGAATTTCAACAACAAACAATCCTTACAATAAATAATAACTAGAGCATTAAAATTGATTTTACGGTGCAACAAATACTTTGCTTCGTATTTATCTTTACAGGTTTCATTTGATATTATTTGAAAGAGCAATATATATTTCCCAATGAATAACTAGTTAGAATTTCTTCAAAAGCAATATACCTCTTTCCAAACAGCTTTCATAAAACCTGCACTTTTTTTTATAACGAATCCCCTAAGCAAACACAAAGCATTTTATTTGAGTGGGTGCACTCATCTGTGATCCCCAAATTATGGGGTAGGCTAATGCGACCCTTTTATTGTTCAGTTACCTCAAAGAGTCTCTTTAGATTTAATTGGGAACTCTTAAAAGAGGACATATTTCGAATCAATGGGGCAGAACAAAATTCCCAACCTTGAGGGTAAGTACCCTTGAAGTTTATATTTTAATGCATTGGGGACTGTTTGGACTTTTTATTTTTATTTTTGGATCGTCATTGGTGGAAATGTGAGTTTAATTCCATTAAGTAGCTTTCAACAGAATATTTCAAACTCTTAATTAAAGTTTGCTATTATTACTCAGTATATATTTATATTTTAGAGTAATGCATTTTTTCCTTCTATTGAATGCATTTGGTATGGATATATGTTTCATAACGGTTTGCTCTTAATGACAAAGTAGTGATATTGATCTTTCTTCATAAAATTTTATCTGATATAAGATTGGATTTATGCTATTATATTTTGAACAAGTATTAATTTGATTTTAAATATATTAAAATTAAGTATTTCATTGATAATTTTTTTGATTATCTTTAAAGTTCAATTTTGATGAAATTGTTATGTTCTTTGATTTAAAAAAAAATGTGTGTGAGTGTGTTTTTCTTTTACAAAATTATATTTCAAAGAATATCGAAAAAAATTAATTTAATTCAAAAGGTAATAAATTTTTATAAAACTTTTCCAATTTTTTATAATTCAAGTAATTTTCTATTACAGGATTCGAAATCAAATTTTTAAATTCATGACATTTTTGCACTTACGTGTGTGTGTGTGTATTACCAAATGTGATTAAAATGTTATTCTTAATCCTACATCTTTGATATTTCAGCAATAAATGATGACGAGACATATTAATAGAATGATTATTACTAGCCCTAATTGGTTTAAAAGTTTTGAATATTAGTATATTTGATATATTGGCTCTTAAATTTCAATCATAAAATTCAGTATAACAAGTTATTTATATAAAAATTTCCTTTATGTCCAATATTTATCCCAAAAATATATGAATTGCTTCCTTTAGGTCAAAAATTATTAATTTAATAAATTTATTACATTTTTAAAACTTTTGCCAAAATTATTTTAAAGATTCAAAATAAATTTCTATTAGAAATATCTAGGAATAGATAAGATAAGTACAGTAGCTCTGTGTTATCATCAATACTCATATAATACTGAAGGAGGTATTCATCTATTACCAATTCTGCAATCAAGAAATTTTGAAGAAATATTCCACTCTGTACACATTATCTTACTGTTGTATCATATTTTGTAAATAGTTTCCGAAGTGTGCATACATGGTTTTGATGCTTAAATATTAGAATATAAGTTAAATAAGTCGAATGAAGTTACAGTTTATTTACTATACAAATATGTAATGTTATATTTTGCCTAACCTTTACGCAAAACCAATAATAAAAGCAAATACAAGAATTATTGTCGTACAGGAAAGCGCTGTACTAAGAATGTTCTGCCAATTCAATAAATCTTGATAAATAATGATAGTATAGAATTAAGAACACTAAAGTAAACGGAATTTTGGGAACAGAAGTTTTGTGTAACACAGAAATATATACTCGAACACAGATATATACATCTCGAATTTCGGAATTCTTAGTCAATAACATCATGAGGGTTATACAAATCATAAAAGTATATCTGAATGAACGGTATTATGTGGTACCTAGGAAAATTTAAAGCATTCAGTCCATTAAACTTGTTCGATTATTAGCATAAAAGATCGAAATTAAAGAAATCCGCATTCTCCGTGTGTGCCAATGTATACAAAAGAGACCAGTAAAGGACGAATATTTGCTTATATTCGTATTTATTTAAACAACCTTGTTTGTTTATCGAAAAGCATAGATATGTTTGGTGGTTGAGGAAACAAGAAAATACAAACAAGAAGGAATACATAACATTTTAAGATGTAGCAATGAATTAATTGTTGTTCGTGTAATTTTTGCTGGTGTTTATTACTAGCTTATATTTTGTTATTTAAAATGTACTGCTATATTAAATTTAATTACTGACCTCATATTTCATTATTTCAAAGGTTCTGCTATACTGAATTTAATTGTTGGCATTATATTTTATATTTTGAAAGGTTCTACTATATTAAATTTAATTACTGGTATTATATTTTATTACTTAAAATGTACAGCTACATTAAATTTTATTACTTAAAATGTACTACTACATTAAATTAAATTATTGGCAATATATATGCATTAAAGTGCATTATTATTTAAAATGCACTTTTATTTTTAATTTAATTTCAATCATTACATGTTATTATTTAAAAGTTATTGCTATATTAACTTTAAATATTTATTTATACTGGTTAATAAAAATTCTAATGTTTTACTAACGTTATAAGAAGTTTTAATAATGAAGTATACTTGAGAAAATGCATTTTTTAAAAATTAAACAATAAAATCTTTCACATTTAGCGTATTTTATATATCAGCAGTTGATAATATGGCAAATAAGACATTTTCAAATTATTTCAGAAACATACCATAAAACACGGAGATGTTATTATCCTCCAGAAAACATTGATATTTACCAAATATCGGTCTTTCACTGCATCTTTTTAAATAAATTTCCACGAAATGAACTATTATATATATATATATATATATATATATATATATATATATATATATATCATGTTTGCTCCATGATCATGGCACTTTAGATCATTCTTTGATTGTTAGACGTAGGAACATCATTTGAAAGAAATTCTCAAAATTATACAAATAATTACCATATTAATTTCAAATATAGAATAATGTATATCTACTATGATATTTTATATCCTTAATATCGGATACAGCTGTGTCGGATCATATTTTAGCAGCATTATTGGAAATCTTATTATGACAGGGTATGTCTAAGATCATCTATTCTTATACAAGGATATATCTTCCATCAATTATCCTTATATTAGGATATATATATATATATATATATATATATATATATATAATTTAGACTTATAATAGGATACATTTTACATCTTTTGAATCAATAAATATGGCTCTTACGGGATAGAATTATTACACAATCTCTGTGTTTTGTTGGTTAAGTACAGCAAACAATTTTTTGCAAAGTAATTCTTTAAAATAAATTAAGTGTCATAGTTTTGCAACTAATTCTTACTAAGCTGTGATGCTTTGAATGTTTCTATTCTAATTCATTATATTTTTTTTCGTTTTAAAGAAAATTCACCAACCAATTAAAAAAGTTGATAAGTGATCATATCAGTTTTCAAAATATCTGGAAATTATAAATACTTTTCATAAAACCTCCCTGTTCTACAAATTTATCTGGTCAAGTGACTCTGATAAACAAAATATTCTATCAATCATACTTAAAAAAGGGGGAAGGCATTTCACTAGATATTTTAAATTTTCTTCAGTTTTTCTTTGAACATACGTTTAAGGCCTTTTAGTATTTAGAGATCGGAAAAAACCAGGATAGTGTATGAAAATTTAAAATTACATGCAATTTCAGTAATCCATCATCACAAAAATATTGGTTTTGCCTTTTACAGCATTTTTATATTACATGGGTATTTCCAACGTTTCAGAAATTAGTTGTTGAACCAGGAGTATATCCGATATGCTTTATATTTTTTTTAAAAAAGGTTTTAAAAAAATTTAGAATTAGAATCCATAAATTATTGAAAATATAAAATCATAATAATGCACAATTATTATGAATTTAAAACTGGACAGAAAATATGAATTAAATAAATTTTATAATTCTTATATTTATGATAATATTTAACTGCATAAATATAAATGCCTTTCAACATTTCTTCTTCAAAATTCGAGAGAAAAAAATCATAAAATGCTCGAAGTTTCTGAATATTTTTAACAAGATCAGTAAACTAAAAAGATGAAAAGAGTAATCACGATTTTTTTTTCCTCCCCTTCCAGTTTTTTAACTTTAGCTTCTCCTTCTTATACTTTTCCAGATTTAAATAAGAAATATTAATAATTCCCAACTTTGAAATACTAATTTAAAAGAAAAACATTTTTTTTAAAAAAAGAATAATGTTTTTTTTATTGGCATCTTACGTCATTACTTTTTGGTTTTTTTTAATTAACTTTCTGGAGTTAATTATATTCGTTTAAAAAACAAGTTAAAAAAGGTGAGTGATGTATCAAAGGATACCGCCATCTTTGATAAATAGAAACTGAAGTCTTCTTATGAAAGAAAAAGAAAAAAAAAGAATTAATCCGCTAGGTTAAAACAAAGGAATACTTACAAGTGATGAAGCGAGGAATTCATTATTTCTTTTGACACGATCATAGAAAGTTACTGAAATACTCTCCTCATTTATTTCGTTATTATTTCTATTCCTATTTATATATATATTCTTTTTTTAGATATTTAATGCTTGTATTGAGCTTCTGTGTCATAAAAACATAAAATAATTTTTTTAATGACCGAAGCTGTGAAGAATAGAATATTGATTCCCAATTCCTTCTTCTTATAGATTTTCAATTAATCTTGCTTTTCTTAATGAAATTTGTAACTAGGCAACATTTCAAAGCAATTCCTACTGTATAATGATAGTAGTTATCTAACATAGTTTAATTCAACATATTAGATAAGTCACTCGGATATATAAAGGAATTCAAGT
>JAOUZG010031333.1:3089212-3107803 GCA_026289955.1 Argiope argentata
TAAAGTAATTGGAGAAATTTCAAGTAATTGGAAAGTAATTAAAGTAATTGGAGAAATTTCAAGTAATTGGAAAGTAATTAAAGTAATTGGAGAAATTTCAAGTAATTGGAAAGTAATTAAAGTAATTGGAGAAATATTGCTGAATTTTTTTAAAAAAATTATAAGTGTATGTTCACAATCTATCGCAATAATAATCCATTTAATAAGATAAATAACTGATGAACAAATATATATATATATACCGAAGTTTGCACTAATTATTTCTTTTCTCAACTAAGAAAAACAATTAAATTTTAAAATACAATTTGTAAACAAACAAGAACGTTATCTTCATTAAATTACAAAGGATATTCAAATGGAATCATTGCTTACTACTTTGTACCGCTTTATCTGTAAATTACAGAATTTTTGATTATATTTAAAGTATTATAGAATTATATTTCAGAAGTTTTAAGCTAGGTTAGATGAAAATTGAACAAGAATTTCAAAAATAGCTGCAATTATAAATGATTCATATTCAGTTATTTATGTAATAAGCACTAATTAAGCAGATGAAAAGATTTAGAATTAAGGGAAAATGAATATAAAAGATTAATCAAAAGTAATTTATCAATTATAAACCTATTTACATTAAATAACTAAAATTAGTAGACATCTTTGAATTCTTTTTATGGAAAATCTCTGAAATATTCTAAAATGAGTTTATAGTTCAGAAAAATCGCTCAAATTAACATATGAATCATTTTCTGTGCCTGAAAATTCAAAATATGTTATTTGTAAACAACTTTGAATTAAAAAGTATCTTGAAACATTCGGTTTTTCGGTGTTTGTAATTTAAGGCCTTAAATTGTCTCAGAAACTTGACATTTAGTTTCTCTATTTTGCTGCTTTCACAACTGCTACTGTTTTATCCCGGAGAATGTAAACATTTACAGATGCGTAATACCAACAAATTTACCCCTCTGAGTAAATTTAATCTACCTCTCAAATTAAAATCTGGGAAGAGAGACACTTTGATACGCTTGACATCCTTTCTGCAAGATGTTTACAAAGAACTTTAACAAATTAAGGCGAGTTTTAGCAGTTTTCAAAGATAATTGCAAAGCGACACACTGCAGCAGTATTGATGGTCTGTTATTAAAATAACAAATAAGCAAAAATTAAAGTTTTGCTTTCCTGAAAGTAAGTAAAGTGTGTGTTTCAAAGAGAATGGGGTTCCCTTCTACTTTTGAGAACTTATAATAGAGGGTATTATAATAAATCAAGACTATTAATTATGCACTCTAGTAAAGGGACAGCTACTGTTAAACAGAATAATTTCATATTTCAAAATGTTATGAATAATTATGCGTCAACAGTGTTTAAAGGGTAATTTATTTAAAGCTGCATGCGTGGTAACATGCTCTTGATTAAGGATGAAGATTAAAATAAGCTCTAATGTCCTAAATTTTGGAATAGTATCGTTGACTTCAAGCATGAGGACATAATCATAAATCCTGCTTGATGAGCTTGCGTATTGATTTAGCTATTGATTGTTATTATTCTTAGTGAAAATTAAATCCAGAGGTTATGAATTTTGGCTTGCTTTAGTATATCATTTATAACTGTTTGTAAATTTCACTTTTTTCATATTTTCTTCTTTAAATCTAAGATTACACAGAGTGCCAAGAAATATTCTTAATTCTGATTTAATTAGATATATTTCTCGGGTAACTCCATGGGGTAACTAATATTTATCTCCATGAAAATAGTTGGAGAATCTTTCGAATAAACTTATTTTTATGGAAAGTTTATTTTTATTTTTGTGTTATTTCTTTTGTCTTCCAGAGTCTTTGCAATTTTATTCATAAAATCAGATAAGATTCCAGTTCTGGACTGAATCAAAACTGAACAATTTTTGGGATGTTTCTTTATAAAATTAGATGGAAATTTTTGCACCATTATTTTTTATATTTACTATAGAAATATTTATGACTTATGATTGAAAATGTTTTTTATTGTAAGTATTAAATATAACATGTAAATATGAATATAGGCATCTTCATTCATAATTGGAAGAGAGTGAGTGTGAGAGAGAGAAGGAGAGAAAGTGCGTTCGCGCATATATGGTGTACATCTATGGCGTGCATATATGGTAAATCTGTCGCCCTGATAAGAGATGAAATTAGGCATACATGTTGCCGTAAATAGTGGTTCGATGATTCCGCATTCTGAATTTCAAGATTTGAATTAAAATATGTCATTTATGCTTTGTGTAGTTTTGGATGATTTTCTTTTTTATATTTCCTCTATTATGATTTTTAATGATTGTAGAAGAAAATTTATGTTATAATGACTTTAATTCTAATGATGGATACAATCTACACGAAAACTACACAAAACAATACGTTATTTATCCTTTGTTCCGTTTTGGATAATGTTCCATAAATATTTCCCATATTACGGTTTCTTATGTTTGTAGATGAAAAATGTATTTTACTGATTTTAATTATAATGATTGTAAATTAATGATTTTGTATTATAATGGCTTCTAAAGATTGAAGAAAAAATGTGAATTGTAAGCTATGTTAGATCCAAATTAAATGGTAATTCTGAAATTGTTTGCAGTAATAAATGATTCTTATTCATTCATTTATGTAATATGATTTTTATTTTGTTCCCTTCATCTATTTTTATTCAATGAATTTTATTCATTCATTTATGTAATATAATTTATATTTTTCCTTCATTTATTTTTATTCATTCATTTATGAAATATGATTTTTTATTCCCCCATTTACTGTAATTCATTCAATTATTTTCAATCATTTATTTATTTTTATTCAATGATCTTTATTCACTCAAATATTTATTCATTTTTTTCGATTAAAAAAAAGCAAAACAAAGAATGCTTGTCTTTACTTCACAGAAATTTACCTGGTACTGTTCATTGAATTTTAAGAAACTGCTAAACATTATCTCACTCTCTCAAAAATTGTTTTTGTAACTGAAACTAAAATTGCTAAATGTAACATTCAAATACATTTTCAAATATTTAGAGATCATAAATTCAATTCTTATGTCTAATTTAATACAAAAGTGATTTAAAAAAACGATTGATTTTTAATTTATTATTTTTTCAAACGAGTTCAAAGTTGTTTCTCGCAGGTCCAGTCAATAAAGAAATAAATCCTCGGTAACAAGAAACACTTCCTTCGCGGACACGGCCTGTTGCCTAATTAGGTGCCATTAATTAAGACAACTTATATAAAACAAATATTTCTACGTGACACTAAACCACACCATATTTTCTAGTTTCTGATTGGTCACCACTCGCAATTTTTTTCACATTTTTTAAATCGAATAAAATCCAGTACTATAGAATTTTTTTATGGTCTGTAACATTGGATTACACTAAAGTGCACGAGGTCACAGACTTTATTATATGATAAAAACATTTTTCACACAATCCTCCCATAGATAATGTAAATTATTTTCCATGCAAAACTCAGACATATATATATATATATATATATATATATATATATATATATATATATATAATCAAGAGCTGTCTATTATGTCCTCTATTTTTAAGAGATACTGTAAAATAAAAGTCTCCAAATGAAATTCTCTAATTCAGAGACAAACCGTTATCTTCGTTTCATCTCCAATTAATATTATCATTTAGCAAATATATTTTCGAAGAAAGCTCTTCCATTATTATACATGCAAAATTTAAATGCCCGTCTTTTGATACGATACGTATCAAAAGAAAAAATTCGGCAACTCAGTAATAATAAAATCAACATGATTACCGAATGCGGTTATTATTATGATAATTGATTTATTTATTCATGAGAGTTAGCTTAAAGAACTACTTCATATGACAAAAAAAATGGGCCATACAATTTTAACTACGTCATATATTTTTAATATTTCAAACTATACTAGAAGAGTGTTGACAGAGCACTTTCATTGGATAACTATTCTTCAAAAATGCAGGAATTATTGGTGAAATTAATATTGTTTAGTTATATTCTTTGTTAAATTTGGAATTGGGGTGGAAGGTCGAAATTGGACCTTAGTAACGTATCTGGGGATCATAAATATTTCATGTGAAACTGAATTTTCTGTAATTTGGTGCAATTACTGGTTCCTGCGGAAATACTGTCACCTAATCATTAACTTAATAGCCAATTCCGTTTCGTCACTAAAGCACTCTGATAAATGTAACTTATCACGGTGACAGCAACACTGGCGGGAACTTTGATCGAGTCCTAAAAGCCGTCACTGGCCAGGGCACAGCCCTTCTTAGGGAAAGAGCTTCCCATCATTGATAGAATGTGGCTAATTCCCACAATTTCTGTACCTACCGGGATGATGAGACCCAACCAACATACAAGGATCTTTTAACTTTTATTTCTGAGATGCAACTGAGGGAGTACTATACCACTAAAAAATGTTGCTTATATTCAATTTCAGTTATATATTTTTATTATGCTCACCTATCATACGATTTAAATGAAATTGCCTGCTACAATACGAATTTATTAAGGCTAAATTATCGTACAGTTTCTCTACACCGTTGTTGGATATTCTGAAGAAGCACAAGATTTTGTACAATTTTTGGGATGTTAGTAAATATTCAAAAAGCAATATAGCTTCTTGAAAATACCGTAACAATATTTTTGGACATTTTCAACCATCAGAGACTTGTTGCTATAACTATATTACACAAGACGATCAAAATTAAAACATCCCTAGTCTGAAATGTTTATACGGCAAATTACTCAGTGTAAAGCTTCTGAAATTAGTGAATATGCTCCAAGACATGGGGGGGAAGGAATTGAGCAAAATGTTCGAGAAACACAGATAGATGGATAAGCATGACAAAAAGGTAAAAATAATCTAAGAAATACTTTGTTCAGGAATTTTTCCTTTATATTATCTATTGCCGAAATGATAAAAAGAAGATAAAAAAAGTTAGGAAACTGAAACTGTAATTGTAACTGCAATTTTGCAGTGTAAGCACAACAATTTGCATAAATTTTTATGTTTACTGCTGCTGTTTTATGCATAAAAGGAATGAAACTGTAAAATGTCACTCTTACTTGCGATTTCCTTTATTTTATGGAAATGAAAGGATTCAGCCCCACTTCAAGAGTTTCGTAGACTTGAGAATTTAAGCAAAGGACCAGGAGACAAGCTCGAATCTTTTGCTGCATCGCTAATGCAACAACGCCTCTGGTGGTCTTGATTCAATTATGATTCTTCAAAATGAAGCGCCTCCTCACATTGAACTGTGTACAGCAGTTTCTTTGGTAACATTTTACGAATGATAGAGTAATCAATCGTGCGTTTCAGCAACCTAAAAATCTGGTTCTGCATACCTTAATCCCTGCGATGTTTAACCTTGGGGATACTTACAAAATATTGTTTATCGATGACATCTGGTAATCTTGTGAAATTTGAAAAACAGTATCACTCTAGATGAAGAAAACATCAAAACAGATTAACTAGAATCCGTATAGGTCGGTTGAGTTGCAAATGGTGGATAAAGTCCTTGTTGAGAGTTTCGGTATATATTTACCCAGCATAGTCATGTGAGTCTGCATTACTTCTAGTTTCGGTTCCTCAATTTTTCTTCATATTAATAGAGCGAATAGAGCTCAAATACGCTCAAATTATTAGAGCGAATATACGCATAACTAATAAGTTAATTTTTATCTTCTAATAAGATATTTAACTTCTAATAATATTCTAAGAAGATATTTGAAGATTAAAGGTCTGTGATCACGCCTGGTGTTCATCACAATATTGCGAGTGTTTGAATAGATATTACCCAACATATCCTGCTCTGACTTTAATATTTACATGATAGCAAAAATAGAGTTGGTTAGCTACTTAAATTACTCATAACTTTTTCAAACTTCAATCCATGAAAACAAACAAATCTGACTCCATTTATTTTGATTTCTAAACCTCTACACTGTTGCCACTACTGAAGAAGAAAAAGCGGAAGCTAACAAATAATAATACATGGAGACATCAAAGTCATTGAGATTGAACTTTTGGAAAGTTCAAATAAAATGTGTTATAAATATATATTTTCAATCCTTTTAAACATATTTTGTTATACAGCGTCATCTACCGAGGGTTTTGGTATTAATATTTTTCGCATAATCGATATCTCCGTGTTTTGAATAGTATGTTAAGCAATTTGAAGCCGTTGCACTGAGTAGTTCATCGTATAGAGAGCTCAGAGTAGGAATATTTTAATTTTTATCAGATTGTAGATAATATAATTAGGTAACAAAATTTCTAAATAACATTTTAAACCTGTTTAAGTAAATTTCATAGAATTGAGATGTGCATAACAAAGTCGACATAATTTTGGAATCTAAGAATTAAGAAGGGGTTAACACAACTGACATAATTTTCGAATAATTGAGAAGTGCATAACACAATCGACATAATTTTAAAATCATAGAATTGAGAAGTGCATAAAACAAACGACATAATTTTCGAATAATTGAGAAGTGCATAACACAAACGACATAATTTTAAAATCATAGAATTCAGAAGTGCATAAAACAAACGACATAATTTTAGAATCATAGAATTGAGAAGTATATAACAAATACGACATAATTTTAGGATCTTAGAATTGAGAAGTGTATAACAAAGACGACAAGTTTTTAGGATCATAGAATTGAAGAGATGCATAACACAGACGATTAATGCGGAAATTTTATCAACGAGAATCAATCCGTTTTGTGAAGAAAGTGGTTATTTTATGTCTTGATTGTTGAGTTTTTAGAAAACACTTTACTACAAATTTATATAAAATTACTATAAAATGTTTAATCTATAGTTCAAATATATATAAAAAATCAGCCAATTTTTCCTGAACTATCAGTATTCAACTGGATGAAAAACTGACTATAACAGATCCCACGGGCATCTTTTATCTCTAATATAATAGAATATAACACCCTTCTTTCGAAAACAGTTCCACTTCCGTGATCGATGAAGACAGAAGATACAACAAAAACAGACTTAAAGTAACGATGCTTAATACACGATTCCGTAGGCTTACGTGTTAAGATACGGTGACTGATGACACCCAAATAGTTGTTTTAATCCATCATTAATCTCCCTTGAGTTGATATGTTTCGCTCTCAGTGACGGACGCTCAGACAAAGGAGGCAGAAATATGATACCTCTTTACTCGCTAACGTGATTTAGACCTTTTTTTTTTTTTTTTCTTACAACAACCATAGCAAAAAGGGAATTGTGTTAGTCACTTTATTTATGCACAATGCAGATTATATACCCATTATATATTTGCTAATAATTCATTACAACGTAAAAGCTAACGAAACTTATGTGATAATACATTATTAAAATTTCAGTTCTTTTGTTAATTTGTTTTTATCTAATTAGTTTCCTATTTGTTTCTTACGAACTGTACAAGCGTTTTCTTTACACCTGGTTCAGTTTTATCTATCTTTATTAGTGTGTTTTATAAGATTTCTAATTATATCTGAAGGGTGTCACAGACACTGTTACGGTAAATGCCATAGATAATATTTCTCTCGAAGATTGAAATGCAGCAATCGTCAGAACTAAGGTTGAACCATACAGGTTACCACCAGCAACCTTACACGTTGGAAGCAAGTCCTACCATCAGTCGGGGCTAGCTGCCCCTACACCATTTAGGCTTAGAAAACCACCTATTATTTCGAAAGTTTCTTATCCTCTTATATGATATGTCACTAGTGAGACATGCTATTATATTAAAATGTCCCTCATACTTAGATAGAGCAATTTTTAAAATAAATGATTAGGGTTTGATTTCCTTATTTAAATAGAATATCTCATCACTAAAATTCTAATTTTTCACTACTTTTAGCTCATATGTTACCCCTTCTGCTGTGAGAGATCAAATGTTTCTTCAAATGAATCACTTATTAGTCATTTCTTACAGGTGGTAGAGGTACTTTCCTTACAGGTGATATAGAATATTTACATAGATTCACTTTTTAATTTGTAATATAAATTTAATTCATCAAAAAGTTTTATTTTCCTCTTGGAATAGGTTTGGGATAAAATCAAATGATTAGATATAAAAATGATACCAATGTAATTACAACAATCAAAATATTGTTTCGAAATACGATTACAAATAAGTTTAAATATTAAATATAGATGAAGGATTTTACAGAATCTAAATTCGTATCATTAAAAATATTTGTTTTTAACTTTATAAAGAGATTTAAAAATATTTCTGTGCGGAAGTACTTTTGGAAGTTTTAAAAAACGATATCAAAAATAACTCATTTTTTTTAAATTAATTTAAACTTTAAGAAAATAGCTCCTAGATGCAGGTGCCCACCCTCCAAAGTATATATGTTTCAAAATTGGCCGCAGAAATCTGACAGTCTCGTCTAGAGAAAGTCAAAATACACCCAATTATTTTTAATGTTAG
Organism: Argiope argentata; assembly: GCA_026289955.1. Taxonomy (NCBI): domain Eukaryota; kingdom Metazoa; phylum Arthropoda; class Arachnida; order Araneae; family Araneidae; genus Argiope; species Argiope argentata. The sequence continues at coordinate 3,097,686 of JAOUZG010031333.1, forward strand.
TAGATATATATTATAGTAAAAATAGTATTACATTATACTAAACGTGATCCCTAGATGTCAAAAAATGACGTTTTGGTTAGTTGCACCATTCCATTAAGTTATATATAATTAAATGTCGTAAGACCAAACTCTACACGGCATTTTTTTTGTAAAGTTGTGTCCTTTTGGAGAAAATATTTAGATAAGAATCGTATACTGATTACATATGAATAATTTTCAGTCTTGCCTATACACGGACTGGTCATTTAAACTAAAAAAATTACGTATACTCTTGTTTTAACACACTATTTGAATTAACAGCACAATGACTGTACTGCTGTGATTAAATGTATTCGTATTTGGATAAGATCATATAATGCAAAAAAAAAGGTACCAGTAGGTTATCATCCTATACTAAAAATGTAAGTATCATAAACTTTTACGAGATGATACTCTATGATATTGTCTTCATAAGAGTAGATAGAGAAAGACTCTAATAGTTAGTTATAAAAAATAAGTTTTTTTTGTATGAATTTGTGTGTAAAATCTGTTTTTTTTTGTTAAAAAATACACCTATAAATATATTTAAATGGGGAAACCTTATTCAAAAATTTATATTTGATCCAAATCATTAGAGCCTTTGACTAAATACACAAAACAATTCTATGAGGGCAAATCAAAAAGTCATTGCGCCTATTTTTTAAACAACAATACGGCTGTTAATACAAAGCAAACATATATATTTCCAGCAGTGAAAGTTCCTTAACCATACCAGCCGTACCTGCCTTTTGATCCAATAAGCGGAGTTGCTTTTAGTCATTTAAGATGACGGTTGTTCTTCAGGCGTCCACAGTTCTACTATTCGTTTTCTATGGAGCAAAGGACAAACACCCATAACAATTCATTGGGAAATGCTCCCCGCGTACGGGTGCCATCATCATCTGCCATGTCAACAGTTATTATTCCATACTGGCTCGTATGCGGGAGGCCATCAAAAAGAAGCAAAGAGGAATTCGCAATCTGGTTAACCTCCACGACAATGCAAAGCCATGTATGGCAGTCCAAACTGTCGCTAAGTTCCAGTCATTTCACTGGGAAAATCTAGAACACCCACCTTACCATCCTTACCTTTCCCCTAGTGATTTCACGTTTTCGGTCCAAAGAAGAAGATCCTGGCAGGACCGAGATTCACATGTGACAAAGAAGCCAAGAAATATGGTTCCACAGGCAGTCGGAAAAATTCTACCGCAGGAGGATATCTAATTGAGTATTGCGATGGGACAGATGTGTGAACCGGTGTGGTGACTATGTAGAGAAATAGTGTAAGGTACGTAGTGCATTACGTATATTTGTAAATACCTGTATGTACCTGCATTTGGCGGATAAAAAATAGGCACAAAGACTTTTTGATTTGCCCTCGAATATATATGCAAAAAATATTCGCTTAAAATTGATACGATATCCTTGTATATGCGATCGTCATGCTCTTTTTAATGAAATATTTTGTTGACTGGATCAAAATAAAACCCTTACTTACATTTTGTTTTAATTACTACTTCTTTTTGTAAAATTCTACTCTAATATATATTGAAACCATGTGCTTTACAAAATACGAATCGATTAACACTAGAACTACGAACCGGTCAAAATGACCTGTTGCATCATTTATTTATACCATTTCCCCTTCAAGTCTTATTTAATATTTTACGATAATGTCATGATTTTTATTAAATTTGTGTTTAGAATAATATTTTGTTATTTTGTTCTTACGCTTCTAGTTTTCAGAAATAATTATGAGTTATACCTAAACAGACGAACCGGTAATTTTGATCGGTGATGATAATATCATGAATACATGTTGAGTATTCCCTGAATTTTTTATTGTTATATAGAAAATTCCTGGAATTCAAAAATTATAAGTTTTCTATGTATTATGTATATGTAATATATTGGTAAATATTAAATCTGTAATATGAGGACACTTTCTACAGTCAGTCTGTAACCTCTATATTGATAAGTTATTAGAAATCGTAACCTATATAAAATTTCAATTTGGAATCTCACATTACTCTTTCACACATTGTAAGTGGTTTGGATTTAATATATATATATATATATATTTTCATTATTAGAAAGGAAAATAAAATTTTAAGATTTTTCAGTTAGAAGTTTTTACCCTGAAAATGTCGAGACGTTCGAAAAGAACAAAATTTCTTGAAGATATAGCAAGTATATGCGAAGATATATACGAAGTTGACTGTAAATCAACAAATATTTCAGTTGTCCAGTTTGAGAAAGGGAAAGTCTATGTATCCTTAGACAACGATAGTGAAGAAAAGAACATATTCGAGGTACGTAAAAGAAAAATTGTAAGATTGCCGTCCTATTCCGATGATATTGAAGATCAACAAACTGAAATTGTCTAAGATGGATCTATTTGTTATGTAATTACAATAGTTGAAAGAAATATATTTTATTTTCTTTAAAATTAAATTATCTTATGAATTTATAGTTTTATTTCTTGAATTCTACTATTTTGTTTACTTAAGGCGTCTAGCAAACTTCAAAATGACTTTTTGCAATTGTCAAAATGACTTTTTGCAATTGTCTTCAAATGACTTTTGCAATTTTCAAATTTTGCAGGCATAAAGAGTAACAAAATACGCATAAAATTTTAAGGCATTATATTGATATATTTATGACTTATGTGGGTTAATATAATTTAATATTGGCGATAAATAACGTTAATGAAAAATGATCCAGGGGCTCCCAAATTTGTTAGAAAGAATTCCAGATTTTATTATTACTTACTCTAAACCTTTTGGAACAAAATATGGGATTAATCTTTAAATTTGAGTTTCAAATGTCAAAATTAACCGATGTAATAACTTAAAACAACTAATTTTTTTAAAGAATTTTCATTAGTTTTATGTTATTACATTGGTTAATCTTGCTATTTCGGTCTCAAATTTAAAGATTAATTCCATATTTTGTTCCAAAAGGGTTAGAGTAAGTAATAATAAAATCTGGAATTCTTTCTAACAAATTTGGAGCCCCTGGAACATTTTTCATTAACGTTATTTAGAGCTGATATTATATTAAATTAACCTCCAAACTCATAAAAAATTATTATAATGCTTTAAAATTTTGAGTCTCCTATTGTGTTACTCTTAATGCCTGCAAAATTTGAAATTTCTAAGGTGACAATTTCAAAAGGGGATTTTAAAGGTCCCTGGTCGCCTTAAACAAACAAACCGGTGAAATTGACCGGTTGGTAGATATAGGTATATGATAAATCTTCATATTTCTAGTGTTAAAAAACTTTTTCATTTCCATATGCACACTATCCCTTCTTGATACCAGCGATAAATGACAAGAAGTGCAATCACCTGAAATTCGAATCTCCGGAATTATCCCCGACTTTTCAGCGGAATTCCCCCCGCTGCATCTATAATCGGAGAGTGGACCGCTCCACGGGAAACACGAGCGGCGGAGAATTATTTTCCGCATCAATTACGGGGAAAAGCTGACACAATGGCACCGTGAGTGGTGAATTGTCGACTGGGCCTTGCGAGTGATTAATCACACGCCACATGAAACTGTCCAAATTCAAATTCCTCAAATGGATATGAAGTATTGTGCGATGGCGGATTTTACAAGGATCTTATTTACATTGAACCGGACGTCGCCTGTAAAGTTTCATTTCGGAGTGTAGTTAGTATCACTTTGATTTGATTGGCTTGGCAGTGTGTTTTCAATTTTGAATTACGTTCCTGGTTGAAAATATATTACTAAGTAATAAGCAGTCACTCACCCAATTATTCCGTAGTTTCATGTGCCTATTCAATAAATGAATTTTCTAGATGACAATTAACTTATTTTCATATCTAATTATCACGTAATCATTAATTGTAATTGAATATTGAAATCACAGGAGAGATATGATATGAGATAGATGAGTATTGATGTAATATTCATATGAGAGATATGAATATTGAAATCACAGGTATAAAATGTGAAATTATTTTATAATTATAGTTCAAAATAAAAAAAAATGAAAAATAATTGAATTTGAAATGAAAATAATTGAACTTTTTAAAGATGTGTTTTAGCAAAAAAGTTTCATCAGAGTTATCTAATTTCAGTGATAATTACATTTTGAGTTTAATATATTGTTTTAGTTATTTCAGGTAATTTTTAAGCGATTTAGGATTTAATTCATAATATTCCTTGATTTTTTAAATACAAAATATAACCTTTCATACTGATTTAATCAGTTCTAAATTTTTCTGTGTAACATTTTTAGTAAATTTTCAAAGAATGCATATTTTAAGGAATGTTTTTTTTTGTTGTTTCTTATGACATTTGCCAGGGACAACCTCACTGAGGCAGTCAGCGATTTAAGCCTAATCAACTTCTATTGTTTTGTAGTAGCGCCAACTAAGGCCAAAACTACGACTTTCGCTAATCGCACGTGGCATTCGCTTGCACATCCCCTTTTTAAAGAGGGGGAGGGGCATTTACACACCTTACTGACAGAGCACAGAAGAACTGCCATGCTAGAACCAGGATTCGAACCCTGGACGTCCAGATAAAGGGAAAGACGCGCTAACCCTATGTGAAGATCCCGGCACACTTCAAGGAATATGAACATTTAACGAAGTTTGTTGTTTAACGAATGGCGTTTGTTGGTTGCTTTGTCATTCACGCAGTTGAATAGATGGTTAATTTAACACTCTAAAGGGCCCAATTTTCGGTTTAAATCCCAAAAAATTGTGGGAACGAATAATCAGAAATTATAAATCTATGTATTCAAATGAAAACCAATTTTTATGTTTAAACAATTTTATAGTCTTTTAATCATTTTGTGGCTTTCAAGTCACACCGACCTATAAAATTGTCACTTCTGTATATAATAGCTTATATTTGAAAGTCCATAAAATAAATTGCATTTGGTGTAAGTATAAATGTACATGCATCCATAAACATAGTTTGGTAATCACTAACAAAAGCACAAATAATTTCGCGTTGGATCAAATGGTTTAACGTAGTTTTACTGCCAATAGTCTGCATAGCAATTATTTTGCTATTTCGGGTTGATGAGCCTAGCAATGGTCATGAGTACTAGCATTGGTTATGTTTGAAACGTCACAGAGTTAAGATTTAAGCTCTATATGTCTATAAATTAAAATGTGAGCTGAAACTAATACAGACTCATAGAGGGTTAAAATAATGAAACTCACATTGTATTCGCATGTTAGTTTTAGTTTTGAAAGAATATAACTTTATCCTTTCTAATATAAAAATGTAGAGAAAATAATGGAAATATCAAAAAAATACAAAATGTGTGATTTGATGAATCCCCTCATTTCAGATTTTTCTGTGTTCGAGGGATAAGATCTTTCTTCGGGGGCATTAAAAAAATTACCGGAAATAATTCTCGATTATTTCTTCGATTTGTTAGTTCCAAAATAATTTTATTGTTTCTGTATAGCTATTGTCAATTTACTAAAAATTACCAGAATGAAAATTTTATAAAAGTATTTTTTTTTATTTTATCATCATATTTATTAACTTAAATAACATAAGATGTAATTCTTTTCTCAAATTAAAGGTATTTATTATTTTTGCAAGTGGCTGCATATTAATCTTTTTTTAATAAAATTCATTAAAAAATAAGTAAATAATATCGGAATACAATTGTGTTAACATTTAATAAGTTCTTAATATATTTTTTTTAATTTTCTTGATTGATATACAATAATAATTTTTTTCAAAAGTACATATTTTAAGTTTTCATTCTATTTGAAATTAATTTGTCTTGTAATTTCACAAATCCTGTAAGCCAAAATTAAGCAAAGAAAATTTAAAATTATCTGTAATATATTGATAAATATGAAATAAAATATGGCATAATGGGAAATGACAGACATTTCTGTTAAATATATTCATTTTTATATTAATTCTACTGATTCTAGAATATTTATTTGATTTTATTTTTAAATATTTTTCCATTTGGTTTACGAATTCCTTTATAAAAATAGAAAGCGTGGAAATTCGAAGCAAAATTTACGAATACCTTAAACCACTGATAAAATGAATGATTGTCCGAATTGTCTGAGTTGTGGTTTAGTTTCTGCTCCCATTTGTAATTCTACCGATTCTAAAACCATTTTTAATTTTCATATCCATATGCTAAACTTTTGCCATTAATTTGCCAAAACGGTAGAATACTTGCTCGCTTTCAAAACTCTTGCAGAGTAACTTTATTAAAAAATTTAGATTCCTTAGTTCCGTCAACGAAACGTATTATTGATTTCCATGTGGTAATGTAATAGTTCCCGAATTCTTTTAGAATTATCTTGAAATAAGTGATTACCTTCTGATTTGTTAAAAATATTCGAGTAATGACAAATCCTAACTTCGAGTTCAGGAATTTCATTTTTAAAAACATTTTGGCTAGTGCTAATCGGGTAATAAATTATGCAATCTCTAATTCGTTGCAATTTTGCTGTACATTCATTAAGTTTGGAAAGCACAGAGTTTTAAGAAATGGTGGTAGCAAACTGATATGATTGTAATTGAAAAAATTAAGCCTGAGTATTAAAGTTAACTTGATGAAAATGCGCGAATATTTTAAAATAAAAATAATTTTTTTTCAATCATTTATTAATTTAGTTCTTATAACATAAATTAATATAAATAGAAGTTTTAATTTCTTCTATGACTTTAAAATAGTTATAGAAATCAGTAAATCTCAATCCAAGCTTTAATCACGTCACCACAAGTATTTATTTCATAAATAACTTGATTATGTTTATCATTATTAACATCATATATCATGTATATTTTTAATAGTATCTTGCTAATTTATACTTTCTCTTTTTAGAGATACTTCAAAATGTCTACTATATTGAGTTTTGATTTGGGGGGAAAATATTATGACCTAATGTCTCGGCTCAATTTTTTTATTTACATTTTAAGAAAGCTTATGCGATCAATAGTCACTTACCATGGCCATCGATTTTAATATGGACATATCACAAAATAAATGTTCTTGGACTAGGTAGATAATGGTAATTTAAGTCACTAATTTTATTCTCCGACTATTTCTATATATTCTATTCGGCTTTTCTATAAGCATAGATGGGGGATTAAAAAAAAACATTATGTTTATTACTGCAAGATTATATGAGATATATATTTTTTCTTTTTTTTTAGCAATAAAATATAGTTCTTAAATTATTTATTATATTTGTTAATATAACTGTGCTATTTACATCTTGTATTAACGTATACTGTACATACACAGCTAGTTAATATGAAAAGACCCAGAATAATGTACTTAGCTTTCAAAAGAAACACCCTGCATCTTATCATATAGATAATAGATTTGACCTTATATTTAGTAGACAAATATAAGAACATAAAATTTAAAAATCTTTATAAAAAATGTATTGAATGTTTGTTGTTGTTTCTTATGAAACTTGAAATGGACATCTCGCTGAGGCAGTCAGTGATTTAAGCCGTCTCTTGTTTTGGAGCAGCGTCAACTAATAATTGTTCAACTTTTGCTACTTCGCTCATCACGTTAGCTTGCACAGCCCCTTTCTACAAGGGGGGGCTATTTACACACTTTACAGATAGAACACAGAAGAACAACCAGGCTCGAACCGGGACATGAACCTGGGAAGACCCACATCATAGGGAAGACGCGGTACCCCATTTCCAGGTCACCGGCTTTTGATTTTTTTTCTTACATGAAATGAATTGCTGATTCTAAAATATTAAAAAATGTTATCTTATTTAGTATTTGAAATTAAATGAAGTACTTACAGTAAACTTGTTTTCAGAAAGTATTTGCTCATATATATTCATATTAAAAATAATAAAACTTCAAACTTCAGCAATTGATCTTAGATTTCTTATTCAATTGCATTGTAATAAAATGACTAAATTGTATTCATTTCAGAAATAAATACAGATTTAAAATAATTTACAAAAATGAAAATAAAAAAAAATTTCTAAAGTGGCAATCTGGTGCTGGTTATAAATAATAAATATTAAAGAAATTTAATAACTTTTATTTCGATATCAAAAGTAGATGTAAACCGTGTTTTTTTAATATAACAACAAATATTATTTCAATAAACACGCCATATCCAGCATTACAGACTAAATTATTTTATAAATATATAATAGTTTGTATTATGAACATTATTATGAAACTATATCATTTTCATTTAAAATAATATTGTCATCCAAAATTAAATTAACCACGAAGCTTGAATCTATTTACTTGATAATATGTATATCCGCTGATAAAAAGTTAAGCCTTTATGCAAAAATTGATGAAAAAGGAACATTGTCAGTAAGATGATTTTAAATTTAGATCATACTTTTTTTAAATATTTAAAACATATAATCTGTATTTGACGTTGCATTTTTTCAATATATATATATATATCACTATATTCCAATTACTTTTTGTCACATGGACAATGATATGAAAGAATATCATTGATAAAATAATTACTTAAACATTGCTCATAAAAATGCAAATATAATCTTAAATTTAATGGAATATTGATAAGAAATACATGACAAATTATTTGTTAAGTAAAGATATTTTAAATTAGAGGTTTCCCTATTAAGAATAAAAAAAATCAAAACGTTTTTCACACCTTTGCATATAAAAAATACTGAGAACATGATTTTATTTAATAATTGGATTACAGTAGTATAAAATCATTCTTTAAGTACTAGCAAATTTATATTTATATTAATAATAAATTACCTTTTAAGAAGGCATGTTTACAAGAAATGAAACTAAGTAGATTCTCTATACATTTTTATCTCATTTACGATTTTGTATATCGTGAAAACCAATAAATGACTTTACTTTAAATCTAATTTAAAACCCCTTCTGAACAGCATGTATAATTAGGCTTTTTATTTTTTTCTAGAATAAGATTTACTTTACCAATTCAAATATCAAAAATAAATACTCTAGAAAGCTAATTTAGTTTTATAAAAACAGTTCATCAAATATGCAGAAAATATTACTCAGAATAAGATCCTTAACTCTACGCAACGAAAAAAAACTACTCTTCTGAAATGAATGGGTATAAATGTTATGATTTAATGAAATAAAAGACAAATGAGATAGCAAGAAATAGAAAGCAAATCTCATTCCATATCTTAGAAATTAATGTCTGATGTTCCAATTCTCATTCCTAAGAAATAATCAATATTGAGTACTTGATTTGCGTCATTCGTGAATATTTCCTATTGCTTAAAGCGCTGAAATATTTTTAGAATGATTACCTTTTCATGTGTGGATTTTTTTTTGCCTCATTTCCTTATTAAGGTGGCTATCTTTTCGCTGATTAAAATATAAATTTGGTATTTATTAATTTCTTTGTATCCGTTTCCATTTATTAGCATTTCCAACTGAGTGGGTTGTTATGGTTTTATAAGTACCATCGCATTTTAATTTATCTGAATTCAAGCAAATGTTTTATTTATTAATACTATGGTGATAAAAAAGGATTATTAATGTGAAGGATATATTTCGGTTAAAATAGAAATTTAATTCTTTTTTATAATTTGGTCTTTTTTAATACTGGATGAATCTGGAAAGTGTTGTGAAAATTTGTTAGATGATATTTGGTCTTTTATTTAGTGAATGAAATTTATATTTTTCAGCAATTGAATAAGCTTTAAATAAATGTTTCTGAAAAACTGTTTATTTTTTCGTATAATTATTTGATCTGAAAGGAATATTTTCAATGGGTGTTTCGATTTGCTTTTTCCAAGTAATTTTATTAGAAATACTTGATTAGGAAAATAAAATATTGGATTTCAGGAACAAAGAAAACATATTTTTGCTTATTTTTATTGCCCTTTCCCTTAGTTGGTTGAAAAATAATTATTAAATACAGATATATTATTTATTCAAATTTAAACTATTTGTTAAAGAGCTTTATTTTTGATAAATTTCTGATTACTCTCTAACAATCTATCTATCTATCTATCTATCTATCTATCTATCTATCTATCTATCTATCTATCTATCTATCTATCTATCTATCTATCTATCTATCTATCTATCTATCTATATATATATATATATATAT
>JAOUZG010031333.1:3108203-3126103 GCA_026289955.1 Argiope argentata
AAAAAATAAGAAAATACTTATTTTAAAAATTACACTAAGATAAATATAAAGATATTACCATCTTCCTTTATTCATCTGATCTTTCCTTAGAAAAACATATAATATTAGACATACGCATCATTAATTCATTATGTTGTGCTTTTAAATTTCCTATAAATTTTTATGCAGAATATATCTTTATTTAATGATGATATGTATACATATCAAATATTTTTTACTGTAAGAGCATTACTCCCTAATTAAAAAAAGAGTTAAATTATAGTTATTTTAACAAGCTTAAAATAATGCATGTGTTCTTGATTTTCAAACTTTTGTTGAAAGGTTGGGACATTGCAATTAAAGAAAATTTGCTACATGTCATTGTCCTTTTTTCCCTCAATTTTAACTTCAAACATATGATTATATTAATAAATGATTATTAAATATTTATTTTTTCTTTTCTTATGAATCTTCGATATAAAAGGGAGGATAAGTACCAGACGATGCACATAAACCACGATTTTCATTTTTGTTTTGAAAAAGGATTAATAGGAATCATGCGTTTCTTTAAAACTTGCTATTAAATAATAAGATCAAATAAATATTTTACTATAATGGGTTTTTAAGTAGAAGTCAAATATATAGTATTTAAAATAACTACCTTATGTTGGCAATTATAAAAAAATACATACATTTTTATTGAAAGATTTGCCCATGACTATTAATGTCAAAACTGTTAGCCTTGGTATACAAAATATTGATATAAATATTTACCAATTCAAAAAGAAATCGTTGCAATATTCATTGTCATAATATTTAAGATAAAAAAATTCCAGAAGAATGACGTTTCTATATGAATCAAAATTGCGTGCATAAAGATGTTTATTTTATGACAAAATTTTTTAACTTATTCAATATAAACTTAGAACAAATTTTAAAGGAATAGTTTTGTTTCTATTTCTTTAAACCTTTGTTAAAATATTAGAATTTTATAATATCAGTTATAATTAGAACATAACTTCGGAAAGAAATCTTAACAAATTTATATATAATTTTAATGAATTCTGAAGTAAATATTTTGAGATAAATTTAAATTGTAAACATAAAAAAGAAGAAGAAAACGAGTACTTCTGCATAATTTTTACCAATTTTTCTTTAGAATATCTCTTTTATTCAATTGAAAATTTTAAATTATGTAAGAATGGAATTCATTTTAATAAACAAAGTTTTATTAAAAAGTATTCGCGATTAAATATTTTTCTCATTTCAATTTTAAATAGAAACATTCCTGTATTTAATATAAAGTGTAATTGTGAAAATAATATTTTCTTTTTAGTTGGCAATTAATTTTTTCCCTAGACTAATTATTTAATAATTTGTGATGAAATTTCATAAGCTCGTTATATTAATAATTTACAGCAATTTGATCAGCGCTTCTTAGGTTGAAAATTGAGCAACATTTTAATGAGGCTCATTAGAGGAGGCATGCCATCATTAAAGCATTTTAATTATGAGCTAACTTGATATTTAATAAGAACTATTAGAAATAAATTTATATTCAATATAGAGTGCCTGTGAAATTCTAGTTATACATGTTTGTGTATTTATTATTTTCACAATGAGTTGATAAAGATCTAAATGGCATAAAAATTTCTAAATGATTAAATATTTTCGAATACTATAGATTCGTTTTAAATACTTTACTATAATGGGTGAACTGAATTAAATTACACTGAGGTTTAAAGGTTTTTTTGTAGTGTAATTAATTATAGATTTCAATTTTTAAAATTAATTCTTAAAATTTGTTTTAAAAAACATTGAGAAATTTTTCTAAATAATTGGAATAAACCTATTTTTGATGATACATCCAGCTTTTACTGAGAAGAATGGTTTACTTTAATAACTTCTAATAATAAAGATGGAAATGAATTAATTCATACGAATTTTTTTTAAACAATCAAAAGATAAATATAGAGATCGCTAGTTTTGCATCTGTCTCTCATGATTTGGATATTTTTCTGCGCCATTTCCATTTTAAGAAAGTAGTCACGTAAAAATAGGAAAAACTTTAAATAATCATCAAATTTTCATCGTGCTAAGAGCTTTTTTGTAATTGAACAACAGTTATATAATTCTGAATAAATAATTATATGCTTACAATTCTTTAAATGTATTATTTCAAAACGAAATGTTTAAACTATTCTTATTTTTTCCCTTTACCTAACAAACAAATATATACATTTTTTTTTTTAATTTCAAATCAGTTGAATTCAGAAAATAATTTATATTCCTACTGACGAAAATTGCATACTAAAAACATGACTTCCAGAATATTTTAATACTATCCGACCTATTTAATAATTCCATTTTTATACAACAGATATTCAAGCAGCATAATGATAATAAAAATATAGAAAATCTTCATTATTTTTTTGTTTATGAAATATTTAGGTATTTTAAGACTAATGATAAAGCAACATTTCCTTTTAAAAAATAGCTATACATTGAAATTATTTTGGAATTCTAATTTCATACAATAAAAAATTACATTTTATTTTTATTCTATCATCGCCCAGCAGTTTCCACTTTCTTTTCCAAAAGTAATATTCAGCAAATAATTATAATTTTAAATAAACATAAAGTCTGTTATTTATTCTTTCTTTCTCATTGAAATTCAAATTACTTTTTTCTACAGAAAATATGAATAAGGGCATGGATTTTTTCCCAGATTCTAAGAAACACTATTCATATAATTCTTCAAATAATTAAAATTTTTAAAATACAGAGTGATTTAAATATTTATACCATTAATGGTATTTGTATAGGAATAAAATTTGAGGTTTCTGAATTATAATTGTTAGAAGCATTTCTTGGTTGTTATTAAAAGATTTTTTTTTCTTAATGTTAACATTCATCAGAATTTCAAACCGGAAACTGACACACCAATTCACAAAACACTTTTAGCCTTATAAATGTTGGTGTAGGCGTGGTATTGCATGAATGTACGTAGAATGCAATAATATCAGTGTATATATTTTTAAAATAAAACAAATTGCAATATGGCATTTGTAAAGAGAGTAAATTTTCATAAATGAAAGAATGTATCTCAATCGTCGGAAAAGTATTTTACGCGTGAAATGTGCTACTAAGTTTATGGCAGTTTGTTATTGGGCGCTTTTGCAAGTTATTAACAAGGGTTATGAAACATTTTATATTTATGTATTAGATAATAAATTCGTTAAATATTTAATCTCTTTACATCAACGTCAACTATTTAAAGCCAAATGCATGGATTAAAAAATAAAATATAATTTTTAAAAACTTCAAAATGTTCCATGTAGCTTTGTTTTTGTTTTTTTCTTTCTATTATTTTATATTATTGACCTTTAAATTATTTGAAGCAGTATTGGGCAAGATTTTCTAATTTCAATTAAAAGGAATTTTTTTTTTAATTTTGCACTCGCACATTAAACTTTTATGAAAATATTAAGTTTTTCTGAATAAAAAATTGTCTTTTAACTTTTTTAAAAAACTCAAAACATAATACATATTCCCATGTTTTTAAAGTAAAATTAGAAACTTTATTTTTATTATCCATTTCATTTGGTTGATTGAGAAGGTCATTAAAAAGTTTTTTTCTATATGTTCTCCTGCAATTTGTTTCATGGAAAAATACATTTCACATGCTTTTTTATTTGAAAATCACGTGTATTTTGACGATGAAAAACAAACAAACAAACAAAATGTCAGATTTTTTAAATCTATTTTTACATCCACTGTAAACTTAAGACATTATATAAAATTATGATATAATATAATATAAATAATATGTAATAAATAATGTAAATAATGTGATGCATAATCTCTTTTTCTCTCTTTAACATCTTTCTTCTCGAACGAAATAAAAAGGGTTATTTGTGGATAAGCCAAGAAAGTGTCATACCTTTCATGGACATGACAATCTGCAAGCGTAAATGGACTCACGCAGATGAAGGTAAAATGGAGACACATTACGGTGTACTTTGCGCTTCATGATATATTTATACATATTGTACATTTGTCGTTCATGGATTGGATCCAAAATTTGATACAAATTTTATTAGAAGATAGACTTCAATACTTTCTGTATAAAAAAAACTTGACGTTTTGGGGTTACCACTTTCATAAATAATGTCTGAATTTTTCATCATAAATTTGGCAAAAACTTGGCAATTAGGAGTTAAGAAAGTGTGCCAAATCCTATGGCTCTAGATTAATGATCCCTTGAATTCACGATTTTACAGACAAACAAACCCAATAAAAATCTTTTTTTCATTGTAAGAGATTTGAAGCAGATACATTAATAAGAATATTAAAGTCAAATTTATTAAGGAATATAGTACTTTTTCTTTTATGCATTTCATATATGAAAACATAAAAGTTCTTATGTTCTTCTTTTATATTTTTAAGAATCTGTCATTTTTAAATTGAGAGTTTATGTGTAAAAGGACTACATATTTTTTTTATTTATATGTTTTAAAAACAAGTATTTCTAATAGCATTCTGCCTATATACATTTTTAAAAATCTGTAATTTTTAAACTGAATTTTTATGGTCTAGGTAACTACAAATTATTAAAGTATTTTTTTAAAAAATACTTTAAAATTGTCTGTCTAACTCAATAACTTCGATAACTGTCTAGTAGCAAGTATGAGTGCAGAACTATTTGCAGTCTTGAAGTACAAAACATTTACTGAAATTAAGTCGAGTGATAAATGGGATACGTAAAAGAAAAAAACTCAAAAATAAGAATTCACTAAAAATTATCCAAATATAACTAAATTGATTAATTTTACGAAATAATTTACGTAAAATTTTGAATTTTTTCTCTCTCTTTCGAAAACAAGTGGTAACCGAAATTAATTTTCACAGTTAGATTATATCATTATTAGTCCTATTAACTATTGTTATTAAACAAAAAAATTATTGTTATTAAATATTGTTAACTATTATATCATTGTTAGCTATATAAACTATATAATCATTGTTAACTAACTAAATTGTTATATATATAAACATTGTTAACTATTATATCAAAACTATTGTTAATTAGCATTGTAATAAATTTGGATTGGAACATTGTAATGGATTTTTTGTAGTTGTCAAATAAATCAATGCTTTTTTATTTATTCCGTAATGCGTTATATATTTTAATTGAGAATATGGGATATTGTAAATATGTTAGTTGCAACCAGTTATTTCAGGCTAATGTTTGTATATTTGAGCAAACATATCTTAAATATGATATTTATATTATAAAATATCATCATAGTTGGTTAGATTAAAACTGTATTAGTTCAACTTATAAGAAGTTTCAGCGACTTTAATAAATATTTACCCCTACTTATTTCAAATATTAAATCGTTTTGCATTTAGTAGTAATTTGTATCTTAATAAGATACTTGAAAACATTTTAAATATTTCATAAAAGCAATCGATTCAGATCTTTAGACTCTATTAGTATGTAAATATTGGGAAGGAAGCATTTTAAATTGATTTGATAAAACTTTAAAATTTTCCTTTCAAATAAATTACGAAATTGTTCGTTGATATTCAAATGAAAATATAATTAACTTTTAAAGTAATTCATGAATATTGAATTTAAGAAAGCTGCTCATTTGTTGATAGATAAAATATTTTATAAAAGTAATCTATTGAAATCTTAACACTCAATAATAATAATACATATTCTACTTCAAATAATCGTTTTTAAATAAGAAAATATTTTTTAATAACCAAATGGCAAACTAAATAAAACTTTTACAATAATTCATGAAGACTGAATTTATGGAGGATTCTCCTATTTTTTGGTTGCTCCCACATGCCTATCATAAATAATCTTCCCAGGCATATAAATCAAGAGGAGCTGAAATTCATTTACTGGCAATGTTCATCCGCAAATTTACGACCCGAGAGGATTTTTTTTTCGTTTATATATTTTGACGTGTTTATCACTTCCGTGATCTATATGAAAGTTTGCTCTGTTTATGCCGCCACACTCGGGAGAGGCCTAAATTTAATTCCAAAATCTTATTCTACTTCCAGAATTTCTAAAATTTATTCCGATATCAGAATTTTTTGATACACAAAAAAGTATTTTCTTTGTTACGAAATTTCAACTTACTTTACTTTCGTCGTTTGTTCATAAATTTGCAAAAGGCTTCACTAAGCAGAGTATATAAATAATTTGGCTATACTAAAAGTAAAATGAATTAATATGGCTAATGATATTCCTATTTTGTAGAATAATAGAAAATAATTTCTCATAAAGTTAAGGAAACGTATAAATTTTAAAAATTTATCCATAATGAAAAAAAAAATTAAATAATATTTTGCAAGTAAAAACCGTCACTTATTTGCAGTAAAAAAAGAAATAATTGTCGAAACATTCATCTCGGCTTAGAAGTTAAGCAGTCTTGATTGAACATACTGTTAAATAAAATGTAAAAATCAATTTTTGTGTAAATTAATTAATAACAAAATAAATTACTTAAATAGACAAACATAAATAACAAATATATTTTAAATGAAATACAAGTCCTCACGAGTAAATTTTAAATAAAATATAAATTAATTTAATCTCCAAAAGAATTGTGTTTCCAAATTAATTTTAAATTTCATAAAAAGAAAACATCGCGTTATTCTCTTATTACATTTTCAAATAAATTTTATATAATATTAATGCTTTTGATAGTCAGAAAAGAAATGTTTAAAAAATTTATTCAGTTTCATATTCAAGAAAACTCATATTTACGAGGCGTCATTAAGGTAAAGTAAATCACAAAATTACCATAGATATGCTATTAAGAAACTTTATTGACAAGGCGAGCATTTTCATTCAATGTTATCAAAAAAAATCTAAAAGTCTAATTGATGACCAATTACATTTTTAGTATAACTATTTCCTATATAATAAATTACCACTATGTTTTAATTTATCATATTTTTTATTTATCCATTTAATTATTATCTATTTTATTTATCATCTACATTTATCATACAGATAAATAGAAAAATATTATACCAAAAGTAGGTTTTTTGAACTCTGGTTAATTGTAAATATGGAAATTCATCAAAATCACACGTTTGAATTTTGTGACTATAACAATTCTTTCACATTCACTAGAAAGAAGTTTATAAGAAAAGAAATTAATAATAAATTAAAGAATGTATTATACAACAGAATGATATTTTAGATAATGAATGTAAATAGAATGCCAAAAACAATAATTAACCAATCGTGAGGCAAAGTAAAAATGCAATATCTAAAAAGTCAATCAAAATATACATTTTATGATAATATATAAATTATGCTGAATGTCTTCTATTTCGAAGGGAAGGATATCCAGGAATAATTTTTATGCAGTTGTAATAAAATAATCACAAATAAATAATTACCATTGTATATTGTTACTTTTTTAGCATAGCGGTTTGGATTGAATGAACTTTACTTGAGGGCAAAACAAACAAATTTATTTACAGATATTTACAGGATGACTCGATAAAGGAAAAGTTCAGATAAAAAAATCAATCCGGCAGTCAACAGTCATTTACAGCGTAAATGCAAGCCTTACGCACAATAAACACAGACGGCAAAACAGCTATTGTATAGCACAGTAAATAGTAAATCACAGCGAGCTCAATAATACAATGTTAACAGAAAACGTAAACAGCTCGCTAATAACAAGCGAGAAAAGTAATCTGCTAGTCTGACGCTTCTCTTCCAAGAGGAAAAAAATTAACTGACTGACTGCCAGGTTAGGGCAACCCGTCCCTTATATAGCCGACTGAGCTCGGGCCTCAAAAAGCATTCGTAGCAACGCGCCGCTTCATGAAGGATCCAGCTGCAACCAGACTGTCCCTTTCGTCAAACCAACTCGGCTGGCGCGAAGCTCCTTGTGAAGCGTCAACAACGTTTTCCTTTGGCGCACATTTCGTTCGGTTGTAACAATATCTTACATTATCAATTATATAAATAAAATAAATGAGTGAATGTGCATGGGAATGTGTAAATCTCATACAGCTTCACAAAAAGGTCTATTGAAGCTGTCTAACTGAAAAATTGGGTCAGATGGGATAAAACATCTACAACGAAATCTAAAACCTTTTCGTTGAGCGCTGATACAATGGTGTCATATTTAGTTATATTTTGAATAATTCCACTGTCGAAAAATTGTGCTTCAATTTGTATAAACCACAGTTTTGGTTTATATTTTCAAAACACTGGTGGTTTAGCAGTAATTTTGCTAAGCTGCGAGTCCTCTTTTCATTAGCCATAATGAAAAGATGGTTCGATAACGTACTAAAAATTTTCTTGACGCACATCGCTGTTTACGGCATTTGATAAAAATAACTTCACAAAGTTCCGCATTGGCGACCAAGGTCACCAGATTTAGGGCACTGATGTTTTTCAATGCATATATGAGTGATAGGAAATTAAATAATTTTATATGATCTCGACCTTTTTCATAACACAACTTCTTTATTCCAAAAAGAAAGGAAAAGGAAAGAGAAAGCGAACACCTATTTTTTAACAAAAAATTTCCAATTGCCAATTCGGGAAAACATATATACACAAATATTTTAATATACGATACGAAAACATTCGGAAATACAGGAATATTTAATCTTGATATACTGCTGATGAACGTAGTTCAAAATAA
This sequence comes from Argiope argentata, assembly GCA_026289955.1. Taxonomy (NCBI): domain Eukaryota; kingdom Metazoa; phylum Arthropoda; class Arachnida; order Araneae; family Araneidae; genus Argiope; species Argiope argentata. Next base: position 3,116,885 of record JAOUZG010031333.1, read on the forward strand.
TATTTTAATGACTGTTTGTTGTCAGGATTGTGTCACCTCTTAACAAAAGAATAAGTGTAGCATTTTTAAGATTGAATAAGGCAGAGAAATCGAATTTGATTTTATCTCGTTTGATTTGTTTAAAGAACTTTAATTTCTGATTCATAAGCCTAAAATAGTGGTATATCAAGAAAACGCGATTTTTTTCACTAAAACATTATTTAGGATTTTTAATATGTGAATATTCTAATGATATGCTATGTTGTTGTTACTTATGGCACTTGTCATGTAGTCTAGTAATATGCTAACTATAAATTATTGCATTATAAATCACATGTTACAAAGAAAAGAGTATGAGGTAATCTTCAATAAAAGAAATACACAAATTTATATTTCGAAACTGATGCCAGATATTTCTAAAACGTCGGTTGTTTCTTGATTGCATAAAGTGACTTTTAAAATTATTCGTTGTATTCAAATGGACAGTAGCAGCTTATATAAAATGAAAAAAAAAACAATTTCCTGAATTTACTTCTTCCAATTCATATTTTAGGATTAAAAATGCAAATTCTTCGGTTACGTTAAGAATAAATTACTGTATAAAATATTACATATTTAAAAATAACTGAATATGAGATCATTTTGAGAAAAAAAAATACACAAATTTACATTTTGAAGCAAATGCTAGATATTCGTTAAACAATAGCTCACATCGATTAGATGAAATGATTTTTTTAAAATTCGACATTGTATTCAAATAGAAAACAGCAGCTTATCGCCAATGGATGAAAAAAGAAGCAATCTAAATATGATTGTTTTTAATCTTAATTCGAATTGAAATAATTTTTCTATATTCCAAGCATGTAATAAAAACATATAATACATATATAAAAGATATAAAATCGAAAATAAAATCAATATAGTATCAATTCAATTTTTTTTCTTTCTATTTCTTTTTTCTGACCTCTCTGATCCATACAAATGTTTATATCTACACCGAAAATATTTACTTAGTATCAAGTCTGAAACAATTAATCAAGCGGATATTTAGCTAGATGACAGAAAGAAAAACACTCACACACTACAAAAACAGAAAAAAACTTTTTTCGAAGGAATTTATTTGACCCCAATCCTTTTCCCAAGTGCATCACAGATGTTTTCGAGCAAATAATCTGCACTTCATTTTAAGTTCCAAAAGTATTGATCAAGTTCTTGACAGACGAAGAGGAATTTTCGCTGAATTGATTTTATTTCTGTCTGTAATATTTTTTATTCGTTTTTATTTGTTTATTTATTATGGTAGTTTTCAGTTGAACTAGATGGCTTGTGTTTTCATACATATAAAGGCATTTTTTTTATTTAAATAAAACTCCATGTATATTGTTACTTAAATTAAGATGCAGCTTTCTTGCTCTATTAATCATGCAGTTAGAAAAAAAAACAGATCGAAAGGGATTCTTATTGGTTACTGAATCGACGCTAGGTCAAAAACACCAAATCCTTGGCGATCAGTTGGCGTCTTTGGCGAAAAAAAATTCTGGAAAGTACACGAATTTTGAATCTGTGTTATCGAAATACATCTTATTTAGCGAATGAGAAAATAGATTCGTATAGAAAATTCCATTACTTTTTGGAAAATTATAGAAGGAAAATTTTTTCATAAGAATGTTGACTTTCTCTTTAAACTGTTAATCAGAGAAAGCTCTCTGTCTTTGTGCTTTGAATGCTATTATTTATTTCAAAATAGTGATTTAATGTAAGTTTTTTGGGGAATTTCAGTGGGTATTGTATTTGTGTATATTTGGCTCTGCTTTTGCTACATGTACTTTGTGATCACGGTACAAGAGAATTTCGTTTTTAATTTTTCGACTAGCAAAATAAATTCATTAATCTATCGCTCTTTTTATAAGCATTTATTCGAATGCTATATAACTTACAGGCATGGCCTGTAGAAAAAATGAATTCTTCATTAAAAACAATAATGAAAGAATATGAAAACTTTGAAAAGCAGAATAATCAATGCCAAGACGGACATTGAAAAAACAAATTTGAAACATAAATTTATAAGTTACATATAAATTGTTGAAAGCAAAATCTGTAATGCAAATTGCGCTCTCTATCAAAAATGGAGAATTTACTAGATTGACTCTTGAGTGTTTATAGATTTTCTGAAATAATGCAGTATTTTCTGGAAGAATTTACAGATTATGAATTATAAAAATATTGTTATAAAAACTATTTGGAAAAACAAAATTTTTGAATTCAAATATGTTTGTTAATTGGGCTTCTTGGCCTCAATTCAGCATTATACAATTTCGAAAGATTTTTATTGCAATAATAAGAATGAATTAAGTAACAATATTATATATTCCTAACAGTTTTCGTAATATACAAAATATACTATATTTTATGACTGAATTTGTTAAATTGAGAGTTTGTTGACCAAACCTCTTCATTTTCTTTTATAATGATATTTATATTCTCTTTTGTACAAAAAGAACTATAAATGTACTTTTGTATAAAATAGGAAAATAGCTGGAAGTTTTATAAAGCCTTTTTAATTTCACCTTTTCCAAAAATTTCGATTTTTGAAAATTATTTTCAAGGCATTGTCTGAAGTAAAAGTCTTAAAAGTAATAATATACGGAACAGTGTTCAAGTTCTTTTTCAAGAGTAATCAGTCCGCATAAGTGCTTTGATTAGAGGCAAATTCTAAAAATAGATAGCAGCTTATGTGAAAACAGTGCCGCATTTGATACTGAAGCGTGCATCATTTTACTAGTTTCTAAGTATTGATAACAAGGATAAGATATCCAATTATATACCAATAAATGAAATATTCAAAGTGTTTTGAAATATTTACTAGAATACATCTGAGGGAATAAATCAAATATTTTTATACGCTTATAAAAATATAGGACTTTTAATAATAAACTACATCATGCATTTTACAAAGCTGTAGCTATGTAGTATTAAGAACATTCTTTGTTAGCAATAATTATATCGTTTATTAACTTTTATATAATTCTCAAAATGTATATTAATAATTATTAAAATATTTTATCACATTTCTAAAGCACTTCTTTCCTATGGATGTTTATAAATATTCACTCCGATTATATTGATGTGTCAAATGTAAACTCATCAAATGCATAACGTTCGTACATAAAATGTTTCATAGTAAAATATGTAACTACTATTAACCCATCGAGCGTCGGCTGTCTAGCGCAAGTTTGTTCTTAAAACGGCGGCGGTCAAAATAAAGGTTGAACACAATTTACAAGAGAAGAAATTGTCAGGACGTTCCTAAACCGGCATGGTGTGTTTTGCTTTCCCCCGAGCAGTAACAGCGGGGGGTAATCTACCCCGCTTTTTAACAATAATACCACCCGAAATGCGAGGAATCGTGTGTCCCAGGGAACAGAGTGACAATTTGAGTCGTAAATCTGTCGAAGCACGACAATTACCGGGCGGTTTTTCAGATAAGAATTTGTTTTTCTCTCTGAGAACTAAGATCTTCTCTTTTAATTTGTAATGTTTTCAGAAAATATAATTTGTTCAAAAATAAATTTAAAAAATCCAGCAATATGATTTTATAAATTTGTGTAAAAAATTGAAAAAAATGTTTAATGAATTATTTAGAGGAATTATTATTCATCAAATTGCATTACGAACATAATACTTTCTTTTTGCCAACACTCAGAGAATCTTACTTAGTTTTTCCCGATATTTAGTTTTAAGCATTTTGCTGGCATATTTGGCATTGGAAATTAAAATAAAAGGATATATATGGTACACTGATTAAAATAGAATATAAAAAATTTATTAATATTTTTTAATACTTAATATTAAAAATACTACGTTCATTTTTGAAAATATATAGCTGTTATCAAAAATTTTAAAATAAAAATGTGGAAATTTTTTTCAATTTTTTTAATAAAACAATCTTTTGTCAATGTATAGCAAGTAAATATTTTAGTAATAATATGTTTATTAAAATATTATTAATTTGGATATTTTTGACTTATTATCTTATTTTGAAATAATTAAGATGTAAGTTGAGATAATAAGTTTTTAAAGTTAATTTTAATATTGAAATAAGAAAAAATAATAAAGCATCCATTTGTGAAAATGGCTTATATCGTTTAAAAATTATCATTTCATTCTTATTTTTAGTAGGTGAATATTTTGAATGTCAATTTATTATATCATTCTTAAACGTCCCAATTATTTGTAAAAATTACTCACAGTTTGCACAGTAATATTTTCATAAATCCATGCATTTCTCTGCCAACAAATATTGCTAAAAACCTTTTCTTTATTTAACTTACGCAATGGAATCAAAATTTCAATTGTATCCACTTTATTAAATTACAACATTATGAATTTTTGTGAAACTTCATAAATTGTGAAATCTTGTAGATAAAAAGGAGACAGCTGCAAGTATCGACCAATTAAAAATTACCCCTTTCAGAACGTTTCTTCCATGTTCATCGTGCTTGGATAATTTCAAAAATTTCATTTACAATATTTCTCTGCATGTGAATTTCAAAAGATGGATGCTCAATAAAATAATAATAATAAACACTTTAGAGTACGTAATCATATCTTCAGCAAAAACCGTGAGTGAAAAATTAGGTTTTTAGTTCATTGAAATAATAAAAATAATTGCTACACATTTTAGTCCATTAATTAAAACAAACAAAAATTATAGATATTAATGAATCTATAATAGTTTTGCCAGTTTGTGAAGGATGATCAGAGTTTTTCATTTAAGTGATTTTTACTTCCAGTCATAAAACTCAGATGGAAGAAAAGTGGCTTAAAAATGGCAATACAAAAATTTGAATATTGTGCTAAATCATAATTAATTTATATATAAAGATAAATACAGAGGATCGTGAATTTTTTATTATAGAATTAATTGGTAAAATCTGGGTTTGGGAATCATGTTGCTGTGGTAAAGCAGCAAGTTATTGGTGGTCTAGTCATAGATGTATCATCGGAGTTCTCTTGATGTTAAAATCTTCTTATCATTTGTAATTATTTTTTTATCAAAGCAAAAATAATATTCACAAATATCTTTTAAAAATTTAAAAGCTAATATTTTCGTAAATTATTAATTCTTAAAGCATGTTAAAAATTTTAATTAAAAATTTTCCGGTGTAACTCTAAAAAAAATAAATTAACTAATTGGAAATTTGTGTATTAATTTATCTAATTGAAATATATTTTACATCAATCGTGCAGATAATAAAATTTTTATTTTTCGCTTACAGATTTTTGTTGATGCCAAAAAACCTCATCCCAAAAATAATACCATGTTCTGGCATGATAAAAAGGTCTTTCACATGAGGGCAAAGGGATCTCTAAATAAATCCGTTATCACTTTTATTTGCCTCTGCTTTCATATTGGTCACATGGTCAAATTCTAATTTCTCATTGGTATTTTTATAACAGTTTGACTTATGTAATCATTCAATAGGATTCTTATTTTTAGATTTTAATTCCAAAGGTTATTAATTTTTCCTGGCTATAATTTTCTTTTTGAAAGGTCTAGAAACTCGAGTGAAGTGCACTGCTTAGGGAACTTGAGTTGACCTTACGAATATTTTTTAATTAAATAAGTGTTGATTACCTTTATGAAATATATATCATCAAGCTTTTTTATTATATTACTGAAATTTACTATTGATATCTTGCACTAAATTTAATTAACATTATATTTATGCGAAAATTGTTGAGCTTAATATGGATTTAAATTCTAACGATTCTGACTGTGATGAATTAATTTTATCTTCTGAAGATTAATACTCTAAATCGGAAAGTGAATCTGATGATGATACTTTAAATGCAGCTCGCTGTAGGTGTCCTATTGGCTGGCAAGGACCTTCCAATGCTCCTCCAAATTTTCAATTTACTTCGACTCTTAGTATCAGTGCATGGGTAAAAAAATTTCCCTTGGGATTTAGATGATTCGATGATGTTTTTCAGAATTTTTTTTCGTAACACAGTGATAAATTACATTATGGAAGAAGCAAATAAATGTGTTGAAGCCTTTTTCAACAAATCCAATTTGACAACATCCTTGAAAGTATTAAATTGGAAAAATACAGATATAAAAAAAACTACATCTACTTTTTGGTTTCCTTTTACGGCAAGGAATAATGCCCAAATCTGCTGAAACATGGTACTATAGTATAAGATCTATTTTAAGCACAACTTTCTTGTTATTTTATTAGGCTTAAAATTTCTTCTAGACGACATTTTAAAATATTTATATGGTACTGATTATCAGCAGCAATGTTACAGATATATAAAAACACTGTAATTTTTAATTTTTAATTTGTAATGGCATTTTTTTACTTTAATTTTTAAGCATGCATGTAAATCAGTACTCATGATTAAGTTCTGAATTCGCAGCCTTGTAATAGGTTTAAATAGAATGTATGTAATTCAGCCTTTATTGCATTTGTTTAATTTCATTAATATCTAAGACTAACTTTGTTTTAATGCAAAGTATTAATTGTAATTGGATATTTATTCATTATTAATTATTATTAATATTATTAATTATTATTAATATTATTGAGTATTAATATTATTCATTATTATTAATATTATTAATTATTAATATTATTAATTATTATTAATATTATTCATTATTATTAATTATAATTGGACATTTACTCATTTCATTATTCAAAGCAATATGAAATTCAATAATCGAATTTTGTTGAATACAAATAAATGTTTATATAATAATTTTCCGTTTATTATAAACTAGCCGCATTTGGCGACCAGCCGATTCTTCAATATTTATTCGGACAAAAGGGTTCGATGAATTTTAACTAAGTCTCATAATAAGTTTTCCAGCAAAATATTTTTTAAGCTCTAAATTTCGATAGCCATATGATTCACTTGCATTATTATATAGGCCCTAATCTGTCCTATCTTTGAACTCCGCGTCTCTCTCTGATTTTCTATCAGTGCACGCAAAATTCAGTTTTAAATTAAAATTGAAATGAAGCTTCCATTAATATAAAGATTTCTTTACTCAATCTAAGTATGTCATTAAATAAAACTAAGAATTGAGAGCAGAGTAGTTGATGTTTTATGTTCACTACAGAAATTGAAAAGTTATAATTTTTTTATAATTTATAATATCTCAAAGAATTGTTCAGCAAAAATTTCCCAAATTAAATGAAACATTCAGTTTTTAATTTTATTTTTAGATGTATATAAATGATCTCAATTTTAATGATACATATTTTTTGGTTTATAAATATATTTAAAAAAATTATGGTTTCAATTCCTTTGGTCTTATACATTCATATTCTGTAAAATATTCTTAATATTTCAACTTCTCAGTAAATAAATAAACATTTCTATCTTCTTCAAATATGACTGATTTATTCAGTACTTATCTTCTTTATCAATTCTTGCACATTTAGAACAATCATCATTTTCATATTCTAGGCCAATTATTCTAGAGTAACCATGATTGGCTTCTTTAAGATCTTGATAAAGTGATCTGAAATCTCCAATTTTTATCGAATAGTTATATTGAAATTTGCATAGATCGATCAGCTTGGATAATTGATTTAGTTGATTGGAGTGCCACTTTTTTATTTTAAGGAGGACTTATTGTCTGTAGAATATTTTGTTAAATATGATTCACATAGCAGATGATATATGTAAAAATTTAAAAGTCGTAATTCATCACCATTTCTTCTCTCAATCTACTAATTTTATATTTCACTTAGAGCATTTGTTAAGAGATGTATGTCTCTCCCAAAAAAATTAAGAAATTAGATGTTGGGCTCCGATTACAGAAGATACCTTGTAGATGTTAAGCCATATTTTCCTTAAATAAAACTGTTTAATTGGATTAGTAATAAATGTATAGTAAAATATCACAGAAAACGTTTCCATGCATTTATTTCCCCAAAATACCATGTTTCATATTTGTTTCATTTTATGCAGACACGTGCCTAAAATGACATTTTTATATGTTTAATTTGGAATGATAGTTGATTTATTTTTTCTCACCTGAGAACATGATATTGTTTTGGTTAGAAAATTTTGATATCTCCGAAATATACGGGTAAATAATATTTTTATCTGATTTTATAAATTTTGCATTATTGATTTTTACGTATACTTGTTTGAAAGAAGATGCGTTTTCAAATAACTAACCTGGTTTTACCAGTATAGCTTTAATATTGCGTATGCTTAACGTTGAAAGCAGATGCATTTTTATTTCGCATGATTCATTAAAATGTGGAGATAATTTACAATCACGAAGGCGAATTCTTTGATTTGCACAATATATCTCCTTCACATAAGTAAAAGTAACAATTCAAAACATGTCTTCTTGTTTGAAAAATTTTAAAAAAAATCACGAATGCAAATATATTTTATTTCTACTTATTATCAATTGCTTTTTGTTCGTCGTTCCTTTGAAATGACGTCATCTTCGAGTTCGTTTAAGATTTCTTACTTTTTAATAAATAATCTCGCTCTCAGAAGATTATCATTTGGTGGTTTTTTAAAAATTCTTTTTCTGTTTTAACTGTCACACTTTTATAATATATTTTTATTATGTATTTTTATTCATTTTAATTCTTTAATTGAATTAATAATTTTGATATTGCAAACGATCAAGAAATTTTTTTTCTTGCATTTATTGTTTAAAAAATATCACACTTCCTATTTATTTCATTTCATATAATCACGTGATGAAAATTATATTTTTCTGTTTTGTTTTTGGTAGTAATTAACTTATTTTTTTAATCAGAACTTCTGAAATCTATAGGCAGCATATTATTATAAGCTGATTTATTTTATATCCTCGAAAAGAAAAAAAAATTATTTTTATTTTATGTGAAATAAATTGTTGAAAAAAAACGATTAAATTGAATGTTTAAAAATTCATTAAAAATAGAGTTTTAATTTATAGGTCAAAGCATCAGTATCATTGAAAAGCTAATTTTTTTAGCTTTAACTTGATGCAAAAATCAATTTTGTACTGTAATATTTTCGGAAGCTATAGAGAAAAAAATTCAAAATTTGGCTTATTTTTTAGTTAATTAAAATTTTATTTAAAAATAAAAAAAGGGGCTCTGACGTGCACATTCCCGGCACCCTAGGTATACATGTACCACATTTGGTAGCTGTTGGTCAAACGGTCTGTCTTGTACAGCGCGAACACACACACATTGTGCTTTATTATATGTA
>JAOUZG010031333.1:3136940-3153048 GCA_026289955.1 Argiope argentata
ATTCAATGTTAAATAAATGATGAATGATGGACATAAAATATTCAATGCTAAATAAATGATGCTAGCAAATTAAGAAATGCGGAATAATGATTCGCATGATGTCAATGAGACAAAGTTGGAACGTGTATTAATACCTGCAGGAATGACGAAGAAGGCACATGGGTTACCCTGAGTTCCCACATTGTTCGTCCCCCAGCAGTACACCGTTCCGAAGTCGCTTTCCGATCTGGGTGTGTAGTTGACCACGCTTCTCGTAGTGGTCCCTGGAACTGAAACGACCTGCACGTCCCCTCCAGGAGAAGTGCCGTTGAATTCCCAGCGGAAATTCACGTCATCCATGTCCGCCTCTACTTCGCACTGGATCTGGACTGGACGATTTTTCACGGCCGTGAATGTGGTCTCTTGATCCGGCTTGCAGATGGGCGAATCTGAAAAGTGCAGGAAAAAAAGCAATTTCAATGGAAGTTGAGTTTATGATGAATACAGCGTTTCATAAAATGATATTTATATTTTACTAATTTGAAGTGTGAATTGATTCTGAACTAATTCTGATTCGTCTCTATCTAATTATCAGAAGACAGTGAAAAAATTTTCACTATCTTGTTCGATATTTTAAATTCCTTACAATATCATGTGTATCATATCAGTATATTTTGACATTTTGTGTCCATTCAATAGATATCCTGAGGTATTAGTAAATATTTTTTATGTGAATGCCAATTTGTGAGGGATCTAATTTTATGTATGTTGTTGTTACTTATGGCATTTGCCATTGGGCAAGCCCTGCTGATAATACATCTGTTTATCTTAAGCCGAATGAACGTCTCTTGTTTTTGAAGCAGCAGCAACTGGGCCCAAGAGTACAACTTAACTGTACACTCACCAAATTTGCTTGCACGGCCTCTTTTTGCAGGGAGGGACAGTGACACTAAGCAAAAATCTTTAAGCAAACACTAATATTTCAAAACAATAACTTTGAAAGGAGTTTGGTAAAAATTTGGTAGAATTAAAATTTGTCTTTAAAATGACATACCAAATTTTATTCGTTTACATTAAAGTGTTTTTGAGTTGATAAATACCTTTAATATAGATATTGCATTTGGATTTTGAATTATAAATTATGGAGCTTTCTTTGTTTTGTATTTGTTCTGCTAAATTATTTTAAGATACATGGACAGATAGACAGAAATTGGATTTTACTCATTCAGATGAACGGACATATGCTTAATACATATGAACAAAAAATAACATTTCAAAACAATTACTTTGAAATTAGTTTGGTGAACATTGTATAGAAATCTACAAATTTGGCCTTAAATACCAGATTTCAGTCCTTTACCTCAAGATGATTTTGAGTTAATTTTGTCACAATGAGACCACAGACTGAAAGGCAACATCGAAAAATAGACAATTATGTTTCAAAAATGTAAGAATGGCCAAAAAAGGAATTGCATTATATTCACTTAGAAAAAGTAAATAATTCACATTGCCATACATATTTACTTTGTAGCCTGAAGGAAAGTCGAGACAGCATTCTTTTTCTGAGAAAACCAATAATATGACAATCGTAAAATATAAATATCATTTAGTTCACATTATCAACAATTAATCATTATCCTTGACAATCATCGGTAGCTATTTCATGACAGATATAAATGATTCTTTGGAAAGGGGACTTCGCTATATAGGGAAAGCTCGGAGAAAAAAATAAACTAAATACCTAAATGACTTACTGTTAAAACTAATGGAAAACATGATACAATTTATGTTACATAGTAGTAAAATATCTACTCGAAAGAACAATCTGTTCTTACATTCCGATATTTCTATTTAGTATTTCATATAATCTTTGCTTTAAGATAATTATTGCGAACTTCCTCAAGACTGATTTTTTATTGAGTACATAAAATCATTACCCAACATTTAACCACCCCAACATTTAAGTCATAAATTTTCTTGTAAATGGCAATTTTATTTTAAGGAAGTCACTGCAACTTATTTTAATTAGTTAATTGTAAAATAACTTATGAAATAGGGTTATGCAGATGAAAGATGCAAATAAACCATTTTTGTCAAGAATCATGCAATTAGAAATATTACATTTAATCAATCTATTACGTTGATTAAGTGGCTTATTTAGTTTTCTTAACGTCCTGTTGTAAAGCAACACTAGGACTATTTTGGGATCGACCTTGTAATTTTGAACCGTGATCAGTTGACGAGAACGACAGCTGAGCTGGCACCCCACCCCCTACACACCACACCGCACCAGCTGTAGGATGTCCGGCATTGACAGATTTAATGTGTACCAGGTCCCCTCACACAACGGTTCTTATTTGGAATCGGTTTCGAGCCTACAGCCCTAGACCTTACCCCTGGCCGCAACTACCTACGTTAATTAAGTAAGGAATATATAAAGAAATAGTTCGATTGGTCTACGTGCATCCTTCCTTGGTAATAATGCCCTTCAAGAACCAATGTGTTTTAAAGAAACAAGCTAAGATGATATTTTTTTAAAATCTTTTTATTGGCTTCGTACTAGATATGAAAAACAAATATTCTGCAGTAATAATAATAATAACAATTATAATTGCTCGGAAATTCATTGAATGTAGATGATGTTTTCTTAGGGTTTTACTTTATAAATATAATTGAACTGTTTATTAATCTTCAGTTGGCTATATTGTAATTGCATGTTTTAAATTATCATCAGACTAGAACATCAGACTAGATTATTCTAACATATTCTTGATTAATTTTGTGATTCTCTTCGGTAAATCATAATACTTTCATTACATAAAAGACATAGATGTTTAATATACTTATAGTAATTATTATTTATATAAAATGCATAACGGGGTACCCAATTTATAAATAATTATTAAAATTTTTATGTTCTGATAAGCCATTTAAACTATTAATATTAAAGCAGAAGTCAGTCTTCTAATCATTCAAATTATACCTAGCCACACAAATTATACCGTTTATTATATTACAAATTATATTTAACTAAACATATATCTTTCATAAAAGAGGTTTTCTTTTCACGATGATTTTGAGTATTTTCAATACATACTTATACTATCCATTCAGATTGGACCTAAATATTTTTATGATTTATATGCTATATTATTCGTATAAATATAGGTAACAAAAGATATCATTTCATAAAGATTTATTGCAATTTTAATAGAGAATATATAAAACAATTTCTGCTTAATCGTTGGAATTGAAAACACATTAATAATAAAAGTTAAAATTTAATAAGGAATTAAGAAACCGAGAACTGTTGCTACAATGAGAATCATAGTGTATATTCAAAACTAAAAAAACACTGGTATGTTATTATTTATGTATAAAATTTAAATTTGAAAAAAAAAAATGTTTATATCAGTAATAAAACAAAGTCAGCAAAGTCAAAGCGTCGAAATGTATATATAATTGTAATTGTCTCAACACATTTTAAGATCACCAATCCTCAAATTACTTCGAGTAATAATAACTTATACTCGGCGAGACATTGTTTCCTTTATATACAGAACACATTTATAAATAATGCATGAACTACAATTTGTATGGTATTCAGATCCGGAAGAATAAAATTGGATTTTCACTTGTTGGTCTCCCACCATGAAAAGCTGTCTGCAGACAGAAAAATATTTTGTTATTTTCTCAAAATAGTAATCTTTTCGGGTTGAATACAAGCTGCACAAAATAGGCTTATCATAATTATATGCGATGAAATTTAGTAAAAATTAGTTTGCAACTTTCTCATCGCAAATTAAATTAGCATTATCGTGAGCAAATTTTGTCTGCTGTATGCATGATTCGAAGTGAAAATAGATGACAGAATTTTGTGATAATAATAAAGCGAGAAAGTGTGCAATAAATTTGAATTACAAATTCCTTTCTCAAACATATATTTTCATATGGAGAACGATTATGTTATTCTTGCAAGATGTGTAATATTTCTAAACGTGTTGTAATTTATATATGCTTGCGAAATAATTTACATATATGCAGAGCTTTTAAACTCTGTTGTATAAATTTAATAATATATGGTTATAATTCACCTTATAGTAATGAAATTCTTTTGAGAATTCAATAACTGATAAAAGTAAGTTTCTATTGTTTGGATTGATTAAATAACGCCTACAAGAAATTATGCCTTTATTAATTTTTTTCCTGGCAGTAAAAGCATTGCATTTTTTTAGTTTACAATAATTTTTGAAATATATTAGATTACTTACAATGCTTACATTGTAATCATATATTAATAAACCATTTGTATGTTTAAAATACATCTATAAATTATAAAAATATCTTACATTATTTTCTAAGAACAATATGATAAATTTTCAATATTTATGTGGTTTATTTCACGTTTTTAGATTATTTTGTCAAATGAGCTTTACTGTTACTGATAAAATAGATGCTAGGTATTATAAATATATACTGGATCTTTCAGTTAACATTAAATGGCTTAAGAGATGGTAATATTTCCATTTCAAGTCCATGGACTGATTTCACATAAGATAGTAAGTGAATATGTGCATCAAACAAAATATGGCACTTAATGTCAAAAATTTGGTACTTGTGTGTCATGAAAAGTAAGAAATCTCAAATATCATATATATCTTCTGACGACCATGGAAATCAATTTTTTAAAGTTTTTTTTAGAGTTAAAATTATATTAATGTCTGGTTTCAAACAAATCTATTTCTATGTGGAAAACAAGATATTTGTACAAAAATTATTTTAAATTTGCCTCGAAATTGGTGATAAATGCAACAAAAGTAACCATTTTGCAATTGAACATTGAGATCGTACATTAATTTCAATATCGTACTAAATTTGTTCGAATTTTTTTTAATCAATCTCTTTTTTAACGATCACAAGAATACTTAGAATTTTTTAGATGATAAAAATATTTCAAAATTAAATTTATATTAACGTTTGGTTTAAAACAAATCCATGTCTATATGGAAACCAAGAGATTTGTACCAAAATTGCTTTAAAGTTGCTTCAAAATCGGATATATATGTAACAAAAGTAACCGTTTTTGCAATTTAATGTTGGGATCGTACATTAATTACAATATCGTACTAAGTTTGTTCGAAGTTTTTTTAATCAATCTCTTTTTTAACGAACACAAGACTATTTAGAAGTTTTTAAATAGTATAAATATTTTTTAGTTTAAATGATTTTAACGTCTGGTTTAAAAAAAAATATGTGCCCTTATGGATCCCTTAAAACAATTGTACCAAAATTGTTTTAGAGTTGCTTCAAAATTGGAGATAAATGTACCAAATGAAAATGTTTTGGCAATTGAATCTTGAGATCGTACATTAATTTCAATATTATCCTAAATTTGTTCGATTTTTTTTAAATCAATACTTTCTTCAACAAATACAATAATATTTATACGCATTTTAATTATATAACTGTTTTGGCAAAAATAAAATTATGAAAAAAATCCCCCAAATATTTGAAATTTTAGAAATCGAAGTGACGACAAACAAATATAATGTCAAAAAGGTTTTTTCTTCTCATGGATCCAAGTGCAAATTCGTCAAATTCGCAAGTTCAAATTTTTAAATTTATTTCTTTAATTTTTTCCCAATTGTTTCTCAGCATTCAGTATGTTAGACAGTGAGAAATATTGAATTTCAGATATTGATAGACAACTGGAAAAAAAAGAGATTGGAAACAATGTATTATAGTTTTTTTCATTATCAATTGTTCTTTATCATGAGCAATGCAAAAATGATAAGCAATATTGTAACGCCACAAGTTATAAGGACATCAAACAAATTTAGCTTGTCACCATTGTTATTCTCAAGTTACCATTTTCTCCTGCATTTGCGAAACAGGTCTTCGGTTTCATATTTCCAGAAAAGCTATTTCCCATGAAGGGCTCGGGGAGTGAAAGTTTCTTGGATTGACATTTCCCTCATATGTTGGTGACAGAATCTCACTTCTCTTTGTTCCTCTTGTCAGAACCTTTTCACAGAATGGCCTCATTTGCAATTCATCAGTTCAATATATTGTGCCTTTGTGACATGCAGAAACTCTTAGCAGATACACAGGGACGGATGCTCTTTCTACGTCCCCCCTTTTTTTAGAAAAAAAGACGGAGTGTCTGAAATTTCTTCATCCCTCTTTCGCTGGTTTATTTGTTGTATTGTATCTCGTGAAAAGCCTTAGAATTTCTTGGTGGTAAACAGTCTTGTAGAGCCTTTTTTTATTCCTGTTGTATTTTAGAAATGTTTGGAACAGGTGGTTAGATATTTTATGTTTATACAAGGATTTTTTATATGGTGACAGCTCTCAGAAACCCATTTTATCATCGTAAAATGCCTATTTTTGTAAAAAATTCTAACAAATTTTGTTTCGCATGTTATCAAATAATATGTGAACTTAGATTTCCGGAAAATGCAGTTTAATCTTCAATGGTTAGGGTGACTTTATAGGTTTCCTTTTTAGAGAAAATAACCAGTAAATTGCATTCAAAATCAAAACTCAGGTATGTAAAAAAAGAATCCATTTAATAGAATTGAAAAAAAATGGCGGAGAGTAAAACTTAAAAGTCTATTGTCAATTTCTAACTTAACAAACATAAAAAGTGTGTATTATAATGCTAAAATTACAAGTGAGATGATATATGGCCGGTGTCCTGGCATAGAGGTAGAACGTCTTCCTCTTGAATTGGGAGTCACTGGCTCGACTCCTGGTTAGGGCATGTTTATTCTTCTGTGCACTATTTGTCCGGTGTATAATTGTACCCCACCCTTTGTAAAAAAAGGGCTGTCCAAGTGAGTGTTTATGTGGGCCATCATCATATGAGTTAGAAGTCAGACTTCTGCCCTTGGATGCTCAGGGGTCCATACCAACAGGAGCTACTGCACCCGTCTTTCCATTGTAAAGCGGACACATCCTCATCATAAGATGACATATGGGTGTATGATGATGATAGATAGCAGTATAAAAATAGGTTTCTTTTGCTTTATTTAAGCAGTATCTGGCAACGAAATCTCTGAATAAATGTACTGTACTTTCAGGATTATTAAAAATAGCCGTTGCAAATATAGCTGGAAACCTCAAAAAAGCTTTCACTCAGGACAATTATCTGTGAGAATGCCATTAATATAACAAAAACATTACTGCTTCATATAATTAGCATCTGACAACAAAATCTGGTAATATCTACGCAGTATTTTTTCGTTGAATAAATTCAGTTGTTGAAAATATAGCTAGAAGCTTCTTAATCTCACACTCAGGAAGACAATTTATGAAGATGTCATTAATATAACAAAAGTGTTGCTATTACATTGATGGAAGAATTTCAAAATATTGCACTGCCCTGTAAACTGACATTTATTGCACTAGTTTTTAAATTGATACACAAATGGATTCGGTTCTTCGTTATAAGCTGTTACTGAGATCCTGACATCAAATTTTAGAGACGTTGCAAAATCTTCATAAGCCAGATAACATATCCGAAACGCAAGTATACTTTTGTATTGTGGTCATGTTAATTGGCTACAAACCATTAGATTACGAGTTCAGACCAAGGGCAATCATCATCTGCCGTAATGGCAAACAACCTTCTTACGCAGCTTCATAAAGTTGTTGTGTCACCCTCTATTGGCTGCAAAAGTCGTAAGGTACGAGGAATACAACAACTATCATTACCATTCACACATACTCGCCATAATCTTGGTGTATAAGCAAGCAATCTAACCATCGGCTCATTGGTGAGATAGTATGTGTTGAAAGCTTCATAAGCCTGATAACATCGACGATACATAAACATATGTTTGTATTGTGGTCATGATACTCTTCTACAAAACCTTAGATTGCGAGTTCAGGCATATGACAATCCGTATCTGCTTGCAGAGTCATCAGGAATGCTTCATCCTTCGTGTAGATGAGTATAGAGGAATATAAATTTTATGATTTAAAATTGAAGCGTATCACTTTACTCCATTTATTTCATAGTACCGTACATAAAGTAATATAATTTTCTTCATGCAATTCATGAAATACTTTAACTATAGATATTAACATTTTTGTCACTCAAAAGAATTAATCTTCTTTTATCCCATTTTTCCTAGCAAAAACGATTTTCAATTACTTCAATTTAGAAAATAATGTATCATCCAAAAAGTCGTAGTTAAGACTACATTTACTTAATTAAAATTATTCAAAAGTAGAGTTAAAGAAACTTAATTAAAATTAACTTAAAATATATTTATTTCATATTTAAATTCTAATAGAATGTTTTTAAAAGAAAAAAAAAGCAATAATTCCCTTGTAAATAATTTTCATAGATAAAAAAACAAATTAAGTCCTTAATTTTTATTAAACTAATTATTTGTGATGAAATTCATAATAAATGTAATTTAATACTTCTAATTAAGTAATTTAATCATTTTTTTTATTTTTTTCTAAATAGAAAATGTTTAATTTAAAAGGAAAAAAAACATAAATAAGTTAATTAAAACTTTTAATAATTATTACTGAGATAATTCAAAAGACGAATAAAAAATACACCACAACGTATTACAAAATTACAATTTTGTATTCAAATCAATAAAAAGTTCTTGATTTTTTTGCGAAGTTAAATGCTTGTAATCAAGGAATTAAAGTATTATCCCTTATTCTTAAAATGAAGAAAACATCACTAAAAGTTTTAAAGAAGCAAATTTTTATCTTGCTAATTAATTTTAAGATTATTAGAAACATATGCAAACAATTTTTTAAGAAATTATGTTCTTCTAGAAGTTTTCTTAAATTTGTTAGAATAGTTGACTTTTTAAAGTTATTTAAAAATAATTCTGAAAAGCAGGATTTTATTCTTATATAATCCTTGCTGTATTATATCTTTATTAATAATTTATTTAAAATTTAGGTTCCATTTCTTTCAAAGTAAATGTTTTTTTCTAAATATTTATTTTACACTAAGCTAGAAAATAGGGAAAATCTCTATCATCAATATCTTTTAAAGCTCGATTGATTTGGAATCTACAAAAATATGAATTGACGAATTTTCTAAAGCGCGAAGTTAAAAGGAAATTCCATTTTCGGAACAACTAGAAAGCAGAGCAAACTACGAAATATTAGTCTCCAAATATTAGCTTTCGTAGCCAAATGATGTAATGCTCTTCTCTGTAAAGTCAAAGATTTTAAAGAGCAGCAGTTTTTAATGCAACCAGCTACAATTTGTCGTTACAATATATTGATAAACCATTCTTAAAATACATATTTTAAAATTCAGTTAAAAAAGCCTTTAAATCTGTTTGCTTTTACTAAAGGATTTTGAGATTGGAATTTAGATAATCTCTTTTGTAAAAGGATGCTGAATTTACAGATTGGAATTGGTTTAAAATTTAAAAATAAATTGAGAAAATATTTCCTTTGTATCCTTAACATGATTTTGTCCAATTACCGCTTAGATACTTTTCAGTGTCAGTCACATAAAATATGTTAAAATTCAATTATTTGTTACATATCGTACATAAAACATCAAATTTGATCTGCCTTATGTCAACAAACCAAAATATTTTTGGGTTCAAGTTTTATAAAATGAATCTTTCGGTAAGGCTTTAAAACTTTAAAAGGAACTTTTTTTTATTAGAAAATAAAAAAATTCCTTACGAAACCATAAAGTTGATTGTATGGTATTCTTTTTTTTTCGCTTTCTATACTTTTAGAAATGTTACTTTAATAGATTTTTGAAGAAGTCAGATATAAACAGTAAAGTAAGCAGAAACACTGAATATTTCATTCAAAATAAAACTGAAAATTTTTTTTAAAATAAAATCCTATATTTTAAAAGATTTTTGTAATGAAATACATCAGTTCCTATTAACTTAATAAGCAAACCTGCTTTTCTATTTGATATAAAAAATCAATAAAAATATTTTTCTGATAAAATTAGTTTAGTTATACTTGATTTTATTCACTATGTATTAAATATCGTCTCAGTAAAAATCACTTAATGGATTCATATTATTCTATATTCTCTAAAAAAATAGTTCATCATGTCATAAGTGTTTACGAACACTAAACCAATAGTCATGCTCTCAACCAATAATTTTGACACCAATTCATGAGACAAGGAACATCATTGGAGCCCTGAAGTAATTCTTGGCTAAAATTGTTGCGTATGGAGCGTGATTATTGCTCAGGAACTAACTCTTTGATTATTGCATTGGGAATACAAACAGTTTGAATCGAATGTTTTACCAGCATTTATGTATGAGTAAAGCTAAACGATAAATATACTAGTCATTTTTAATATAGATTTTATAGCAGCAATAAGCACAGCTATTGCGTTTTTCAGGATTATTTTTTCAATAGAAAATATTTCTTTGCAAATTCGAAATGTTCTTTGTAAATCCAAAAAGATGTGCGTAAACAACAGAACAACCACCAAAGTAGCGACGTCCTAACACAGTGGTGGTACGTCTTCACAATGGTCCTGGGTTTGAGTCCCGGTTCGGGTATAGTTGCTCTTTATCTTTTCTATCTGTGATATATTTGAATGTCCACCACCCTCCAAAAAAGTGGCGGTACTTACGTATTATACCGCCCAACTTTATCGCAAAATCTGGAGTCTCCGCTAATGTGCTGCTAAACCACCAAATATGGCAATCCGGCAATGGTGTAATCCACTGATCTTTATCGCCCAATTTAAATCTGTTGCCAACGAGTAACTAAACCGTTGGTGATCGTTGGCGAAGACGGTATAATACGCATCAAAGTGGTTGTGTAAATGAATTATTAAGTGAGTCTATGCGTGAGTAGTTGTTCTGTATGTGATGTATTTATGTAATGTGCTGTCCACTTTTGTAAGCCCCTTGCGATGCTTAGTGGTGCACAGAAATCTCTAAATGTTCGATAAAAGATTTTTAAAACGACTACTAAAGTATTATCTATATAGCACCCGGTCTATCTTGATTAATGTAAGACTACACAGAAAAATTCGAAAAAACAGATTTTTTTATATAATTTGCAAATTTTAGAATACTTGGTAAGTCATATTTCTTATAAGACAATTCTTCTTGGTACAATGAATGATTTAAGTGAATAATTGTGTGATAAATTGATTACATTAAATGGATATATTTCATTCATATACATACTGAAGTAAATTAATTGTTAATTTAAATTAAAATACTTTGTTCAATATATATCGCTTTACAATAACTTTCTATGGCACAACTGTTACAGTAAATATATTACTATTATTTGTACTTAAAACTATATTCTGGGACTTCTTTGAAATTGTAAAAAACAAATTCTTGTTTTTTACAATAGGGTTGTTAAATTACCCTTTAGGATCATCATATTTTTAATTTTCAATTGGTCATGAGATCGTGTATAACATTTGGAGGAAAAAAAACATTAATATTCCCCAAGCAACAAATGACGTTCGTGTTGAAAAATATTATTTTTTTTTAAAATGCATGATTCAAATTAAGCTGTGCTTTTATTATTTTTAATTCTGTATTATTTATAATAACTATTTATTACTTTAATAATTTATGACTATCCAGTGTTTGTTATAATTGAACATATAAGTTTTGATGAAGAAAGTAAATAAACGATAAAAATCACATTAAATTCCTCACACATTATCTCCCCGATTATATCCGAATTTCATCGCAGATAATTTCACAACAATCTCATGTTTACGACAACAAAGTCAGGCCTAATTTATAGGCGATCCCAACAAAGCAGAGCAACAACTATCAGTAGAAGAAATTTCCCTTGGCGATAAATTATTTATAGTGCTGTTCATTCAAATACTAATTGAGTTGAATGGATGTGATAAGAAGCAAAATTGTTCCTTTGAGGAAATAGATTAATTAAAACTCGTTGCAAATGATATGGAAAAAGAAATAATAGCCAAGTTTACTATTTTATCTCCATTTAAGCGACAGAATCTCTTTAATCTGGCGAATTTTGTGTGATGCTTCGCATTATTTCAGGAATTGATGGCTTTAATGGCTGTGAATATTGTCAGGGGGAATGAATGATCGTTATTTCGAAGCGACTAATTATGAAATTTAAAGATACTCGATGTGGGAGATAAGAGATAAAAATGAAAATAATGCCCAAGTTTTAAACAATTTGATGGTTGTTAAAACGGAATTTTATTCCATAGTTTTATATTTATAGTTTGAATATCACGAGATAAGGTTTTTATTGACTGAATTGAAATTTTATTGTGTTTTTACCGTAAATTTTATACTAGATAATTTATTGTAAAATTATGATTCATGTAGATGATAGTTTTAATTTATTTTCAAAAATTTCATATAATGACTTATACAAAATGAAAATAAATACTTTTAAAGATACATGTTTGCAATGCTGTTGATTGAAACATATTTCCAGTATTTTACAATCCTAAAATGTCTCATTGAATTTAATTTCAAACTATTTCCATTTGGTTGCATTTTAGAGAAATTTTTTTAAAGAAGAAAAAAGTGTGCTCAAGTATATATCGAAAATACAAGGCGTCCAAAAAGTGCCCGTATTGATGATTTGTGAATTTATTTTACAAAAACAATAGGTTTAAAAAGAATTGTTATTATGCCAATGATAAAAAGCACCTTTAACGTAACTAAGGAAAAAATACTGAACTTACATTTATAATAAATGTTCAAAATGTCCACCCCTTTCTTGAAGACAACGCTGAACTCGTTTGCGCATGGTTTTCGAAACGCGTTTTAACATGCTAGGAGTGATTTCTTGTATCCTTTGGGTAATTGCGATTTTCAAATCATCTATTGTTGGAGGATCACCTTCATAAATTTTTTCCTTTAAATATCCCCACAGAAAAAAGTCAGGGATGGTCAGATCAGGGGACAGAGGTGGCCAATGATTTTTTGAGATAAGTCGATCGCCGAAAAAAGCTTCAAGCATGTCCATGATTTCATTACTCGTATGGCAAAATTTACTATACTTGAAAAAAAAATCATGAAAAATGACTTTTTTTAAATTTGGAGTAAGGGAAGTTTTTGGACACCCGGTATATTCCTATAAAATGAAAAAGAAGTAATTTCTTTAAAAACTACATTTTTTATAAAATGGAAGAATTAAAAATAAACAAAACAAGCAAAAAATAAGCAAGATAAACAAAATAAAAACCAATTAGTATTTTCATTACTTAATTGGATTCAAATTTTTAAGAAGGTAACTTTAAAATTATATCAAGAATTTTTTTTTTAAAAAAAGATTTATATCCAACATGTATGAAATTGTATATTTTAAAACAGGGAAAATTTAGTAAATTTAAATATATTAATGCGATTGAAAAATGACTTGTTTAATATAAATTTTTTATAAAAAGATTAAAAAATAATTTTACTAAATACTTTTTCTTATTCAGTAAACTGTGGATTAGTTACAATAGTAAAACAACGGAAATGTTTTTTGTTTGCTTGCTGAATGTAATCTTGAGGTTTAAATAAAAGTACGCTGTTGTTTTTTACCTTTAGTTTGTGTTTGGTTGACAGAATGGCTTCCAGAGGATTAAATATTTCACCAAATTGTTTCTACAACATTTGGGATAACAATACGGTAAAAAAAGGGAGAAAAGTTACAGAAAACGTTTTAGATTTGTGAAAAAATTTAAGTTTCTAATCTTTGTTTATTTTTATGAGAGAATGGGGAAAACAAATTAAATAATATATTAAAACTTAAAATCATAACAAGTAATTAAAAAATTCGATTAATCTATAAATTTTTCCCCTCAACTTTATATAATTTTATCGATTTTTAAATAACTAGAGGGATTATTATTAAAGCACAGAAATATATTAATTGATTTTATGAACACTTTGAAAGCTTGTCCAAAGCAAAACTGAATGAATCTGACGTAAATATCCTGAGTTATAGGACTTCAATTATTTGTTTCAAAAGGATTACTTTTTTAGCCACTATACAAATACAAATTCTTCATAAGATAAAACGATTTAAATGATTTTGCCAAATTATTTTATATTAGTTTTCTTCGATTTCCTTAGCATTTTCGCATTCATATAATTTTGAAATGGTGAGTTCTTTATTGTAAGTGATTGAAATTATAATGAAACATGATATCAATATTTTACGATTATTTTGGCATAAAATTAAAGACTTATTCTGAATTGGTTGCTAAATTTTAAATTTAAATAATTTTCACGTTTTTTCAGATAAATACTAAAAACAAGTAATATATTTTAAAAATTAAGTCAAATCCTACTTAGATTAACAAAGAAAACTTTTATTTTAGTTACTGTTTATTCAATAATTGCAATTAATATATATATGCATCGAAGTATGACATAGTCACAATATTAAGCGGCAAAACATAAAGCAAATTTCCTGGCAATTTGTCCTTCTCCTTTCTATGCCTGGGTTTTGAACTCGCAGCCCAACAAAGGGGAATCCAACACCATATCAACCAAACTAACCCGGTCTAACGTTTACAACTACTATAAATGATTGATGAGAATAATTATACTATCGTTGACTTTTCAACAGCAATTGAGGATTTAAAGTCAATTGTGGCAATGCAAAATGAGTGATTTTTCTACATAAGTTGCGGTATGGAATACAAATTAAAATTTTCTAATTTTCGTATATTCTGTATTATTTTATTTCGAAAGTACTTCAAAATGAACAGGAAAAATCAATTAATTAACAATGTTTGAATTTAAATGCATCAAGCATTATGAAAATAAACAGAATAGTTCAACATAATCGGCCAAAAACTTTCTAAGCCTAACCTCATTAGCATTGAGAAAAAACAAACTGAATTCGTTACTTAACTGGCGGTGGGAAAATGAAGATTTTTGGCTGGGAAGTTAGTTTTTAATTAATTAATAAAAAAATAATGAATTAATATTTGAAAAAACTGTATTAGCATAAAATATCATCCACTACACAAGTTAAAAAAATTACTTGATTTTATGAATAAATAGCATTTTATTAAGGATTGAAAATTTGTACAGATAACATATAAATAGGAGGAGTGTGAGCTTATAGTAGGAATTGAATAAAAAGCAACCGACTCTTATAAAAGGAAGAATAAAATGCATGAGAAAGAGAAGTATAAATATAGATATTGATAGTGGAATAGGAAAATTTATATGTTTTGAGAATCATACTAGAAAGTTCTAAATAGTTAAATGGATCGAAAAGTGATATAGAAACATTCTAAACATCTTGCAGCGGACGAAATATTTATGCAAACGCATTTCCCTTTTATCTAAAGCAAATAAAACTGAATGGTATTCAGCGAACTTTTGCTGTCTTTTCTAAACATTTTATCGGAAATACAAGAATATTTTTAAACTCATATCTCTTTACTCCGCGATTATTCATATTCAGTTATAAATAATTTTGCATATTGGTTATAAATATTTCTTCACATCATCTATTTCGGTTATCAGGATGCATTAGTTCTAGCATCTTTATGTATCAATAAACCAAAGAAAAAAAAGCATTGATCTTAAATTTGAATTGTAAAAAGAGTAAAATTAAATAAAATTTGAACTATAATGATGATCTTTATCAAGTATCATCTTCAAGCTCGGAGTCAAACCATTAATTTTTTTTGTGCAGGGTCTAACATTCGTCCAACTATTCACCCCTCATGATCCAAAAATTCCAGGCAGCAATTTTGAAATTCAGTTTTTTTTTAAATAAAGTTTCAGGACATATTTGTGATTTTGCCTCTTTTATTACGTTTTATGCATTTTTACACTATAAGATGAATGTTTTTTTTTCTGTTATGATTAATTTCATTTATTTTTTCAATTCTTACTATTGATTCTACTATATACGAGGCATATTCGGAAAGTAAGTACCGTTTTTTAATAAATAGAACAAAACATTTTTTTTTCAAACAAATTTTATTATTACATGAAAGACCAAACCTTAAACTATTTTTCTACGTAGTTTCCACCAATGTTCAAACACTTGTCGTAGCGAGTGACGAGTTTTCCTATGCCTTCCTCGTAGAAACTTGCCGCCAACGATGATAAACACGACTGCACGGCATTTTTAACCTCCTCGTCGGATCCATAGCGCTTACCACCTAACTCAC
>JAOUZG010031333.1:3183791-3215316 GCA_026289955.1 Argiope argentata
ACACACACACACACACACACACACACACACACACACACACACACACATATATATATATATATATATATATATATAACTACTTTCAAGTATTTCATTTAGTATGCTGCATTATAAAATATTTTTTAGCGAACTTTTGCATAACTTTAAAAAAAATGGATATAACTGCGAAATATATATAACGAAAAAATGGATATAACTGCGATAATGAATCAGATAAAAAAGAATGCGTGAGCATGGGAACGAATCCTAGTAAGCAGTTGCATGTGACGCCACCTGACGGAACAATTTTGAAATCGGATCGAACGAGAAAACCTTTTGTTGGAAATGTATAGATTCTTTCCTCCACCCCTCTCCTATCTAATCACAGGAACATATTCCAAAATATTTTACTCTAAACCCAGGAACGTACAGCTTGTATTTTTGTTTGCCCATAATGATAAGACCTTTTAAAATAAAAATAATTAATTTTTCAAGACAAAAATTCAAATAAATTTTCCCAGCATTTTTAAATATCATCTTTTATTCCTTATTATTCACAAAAATTTCTTCTGATAAAGAAATCTTAGGTAACTTCAAAATTATTTAAAAATTGCGTCTTTAGATTTTAAATTTGAAATAAATAAAATCTAAATTAACGAATCCATATTTAAAATCTATTGTAATTATCTCTGTCCCGTTTATTACGAATGCTTTTTTCTTTTAGTTCACCACAATGCCTTTCTCATTAGAAGTCTCTTAGTATTACAAAGCCTTAAACTTTCATGCATTTGTAGTATGGTTGGAACCTAAAACATATGGTTAACACTCCGTAATTCCGTCCTCTTTTATTAATTGTGATTGATTGAACGCCAGAGACGCTTTCATTGTGCTTTCATTTTTTGTGCTCACCCAGATATGCATGGAGGAGGCATTTGTGTTTTCCGAAATTTTTCAAAGATACTTCAACATATATCTTCTTATTAGCTTTAAGTTTAGTAAGATACTAATTTGCACATCAATCCGCAAAAAAGCATGATGTATCATTATTGTTTCTAAGGAGAATAGGAATTGTTCCTTATATTAGAAAGAAAAAAAATGGGATATATCATATTTCATTTGGAAAACTACAGAGATTCAAAAATAAATTATCATTCTTGTGGGGATTGCTAACAGATCTCATATCCTGTATGGCGCCATGTTGACCATGTTGCGTCATTGATCAAATGATGTTTTCCAGCCAATATTGGCAGACGAGAACTTGGCAGTGAGACAATAAGACTTACCACTCATATTCATGCATCTTTTTATGTGTTTTAAGTTAGTTTAATAATGTTTTGTCCTTCTAATTCTATTAAATATATTGTACACATGAATGCTTGTCGTTTCTTTGTAATATATTCCCAGAATTTTAATAAAATAATCACTATATTAGATACAATAAATAAACTTTTGAGGGATACAACAATGGTTGTTGCACGACTTCCTATCAGTACTTGTAGGGGATGACAAAACTCTTAGGATAATTAAAAATTCCTTTTTGGGAATTTAAAACCCTTCTCCAATTTTGAAGTATTAATTCTCTACGAATTCAACATCCTTTGATTTAGAGTATGTGAGCTGCATACAGTGAAGCATCAACATAATTCAAGAAGAGAAGTCCCAGTAAATATCATCCCTAACCCCTACTACATAACACACAATCCAACTATACATAGCTATTGTAAAGGTCTGTTGAAGTTCGAAGGAAAAATCCTGATTCAACTCTCATATCCAGATTTCTCTCCATAAGATTTCCTTATCATTAGGAATAATAATAAAATAATCCAGGAATTGTGGTTTCGATCAAAAAATGAAATCAAGTAATACCTGGTCAAAGATTGTAATTGTACTGTCATTGATAGATAAGGGTCTAAACAATTACGGACAATACTGAAGAATTTAAGGAAATAATTATTGTACTTAATGCAAAATATCATATGTCTGATATTTATGCACATTACTTAGCCATTAACTTAAAATATAAACTTTGAGATTTCTTTAAAGAAAATAATTACAAACATGATTATTAAAATTACTTGGTACATGTCATTTTGAGTCACGTTTCAGTTTCATTATGAGTTTTTTAAAAGAAATATGATGCAAAATTAAAAAAAGCAAACTTATAACAAATAATAAAGTATTAATTATGCTTTAATGTTATCTTCTTCTCTACTCCAGAACGATGTATTAAAGCCACAAAATAACGATAAAGATAATCGATAAAAGATGCCTAATTATGCCTAAGCGATTTAACTGAAATTAAACATGAACAATATTCCTGGTAAACCAACTGGTTCGCTGAAGATGGCTAGCTAAAAATGAAACATAAACCCCAAAACACTCATTCCCTATCTCAACGCATTAATTACTCCTTTATTACAAACAACTACAGAATCGAGCACTTAATTAAATATTCGGAAGCCTTCACTGGCTAAAGTGGCCTGAAATTAATATTAATTATTAAAGCCGCTCGTCAGAACTTTTTTTTATTAATCTTGCCAAAATAACACTCTTTTCTGATAAGCTAATGGCAACACAAACAGTTTAGCAATCAATTTTTCAACAGCAGAAGCTTCCAATTTTCTCTTCCCTCTGTTCTCAT
Source organism: Argiope argentata (assembly GCA_026289955.1). Taxonomy (NCBI): domain Eukaryota; kingdom Metazoa; phylum Arthropoda; class Arachnida; order Araneae; family Araneidae; genus Argiope; species Argiope argentata. The sequence goes on from JAOUZG010031333.1 coordinate 3,186,412, forward strand.
TTCGGGAATTTTTAATCGTCCACAAAAGTCATCATGAAATCGCATCTTCGGAATGCGAGAGGAATTTATATTAAACTTTAAAACTCTCTTTTTATCTGTCCCCGAAGGGCATGGTTCCGTGATAAATCGAAATACACTCTTCCCTCCTGTTCTTTATGGGGGAAACCGGTTGAGACAGAGCTGCTTCGATAAATTTTTATCGTGAGATCGCGTAACAATTACTAAACTCCAGTCGTTATCTGGGTAACAGAAAAGTTGATATTGGCAATAAAACGATACATAATAGCTCGGGCTCTAAAAGTTCCTGCTTGAAGCGTTTTCCCGGGAGTTAGGCTTCAGTTATAAAATGAAAAATCGACGTGATTTGTCACGTACCGCTTTTATTTGCCTTTGTTTTCTCTCTTGCCTCCCCTTTTAAAATTATACCGAGAACCATTTTGGGATTATAGCCCGAAATCCTCACAACAACCGAGCTTTGTCATTTAAGGCGCTGAGATATTGAGTCGCTGGCGGGAAAACTTTAAATTCTTGAACTAATCTGGAACGCTCGGTTGAGGAAAGAATTATGGAGGTACTCTATTTTCATTGAGTATTGACGAGAAAATTTTGATAAATAAGATTAGGATGCGACCCTTAATAAATTTTAGAATCTTCAACCCCAGGTATTAGTCGCCGATAATCTTGTTTGAATGATGCGATGAAGGTGTTTTGTATTGAAATTCCAATTAAAGGATATATTTATTTTATAAGGTATTCGATAGATTTTGAAATACTAAATGTTTATTTGAGAAATAATAATTTTCTAATTATTATTTATCAAAAGTTGTTAAAATATGTTTTTTTTATTTCAAATACTTTTTTTGTCTTTCTTTCTTCCTCTCTCTTTATATTTATGTATATAAATATGTGTGTGTGCGTGTATATATATATACACACACACACACATATATGTGTGTGTGTACAGAGAGAGAGAGATGTATAGATTGAGTACAGATATAGATATAGGGATTAAGTGAGTGTGTGTAGGTATGTGTGTTAATGCGTGTGTGCATGCATGTTAGTGCGTGTTGGTTTGTGTGTTAATGCGTGTATGTATGTGTGTTAGTGTGTGCACGTGTATTCGTGTTAACATGTGTGTGCATGTGTGTGAATGTTTGTGTGTATGCGTGTTAATGTGTGGGCTGTTGTATGTCAGTATATGTGTTTATGTGTGTGTATGTGTGTGAATATGTGTGTTGGTGTATATCAGTATGTGTGTTAACGAGTGTGTTTATGTGCCTTTATGTGTGTTTGTGTGAGTAAAAACATATATTATTAAACAAATTAAATACTATTTAAATTTTTAATCTTAGCTTTATTCCATCTAAGATTACAGAACTTATGTCCAAGCAAGAAGCAACTAGGTATGTCAATCTACAACACAGCACAAGAGCGAAAAGATAAAAGAGTGGAAAAAGTGACAGAAATATTTGTATCGGTGCTCATATAAAATGTGAATTTTGTAGGGATTTCTTTAAACGCGTATATTTGATAAGTGAATTATAAACATCATTTAAAACAATTTGATCAACTTGAAAGTTTTTGATCCCTTCAATCGGAGCGTGTGATAGTGCAGATTTAAACATTTTTACAGAGCTGTCTTTGGATTAATTGTATAAAGAAAGTTGGAATCGGATTAGGAAATAAGAAAATGTTTCAAAATTAATTTAATAGGAGTGCGCTGAAGATAAAAATTGGGAAGTTAGTTAAGTTTAAATTAGATTTTAAAATATCATTACATGTATATGTAGGAGCCTCTACTTGTTACTCCTACTCTTCATGCTTTTTTTTTTGGTTTTAATTATAAAGTTTAAATCGTACTGAAGTTTTAACCACGATATTTAAAAAGAAAGGTGATTTCTAATTCCAAAGGAAATAAAATAAATGTAAACAAGATTAGCTTATTTTTCTATTTTTCTTCAATAATTTCAGAAAATAAGATGCCGTTGATAAATTACGCTGGGCTTTTATCACAAAATTTTGTCGTTAAATGTAACATTTTCATTATCAAAGGACTGTGTTTTGTTCGTTAAAAATTCTTTTCCAGGGCAATTCAAGGAGCAGTGAGGTTTACTGGCAAATCTAAAATCCAAATCAATTATACATTTGATTAGTAACCGATAGAAAAATAATATATATATATATTCCTATTCAAATACTTTTAGAACACGATTTTTGGTAGAAAGATACGGAATCTTTGTAAGGGAAACTCTGGTATTCCATATTTTGAAATACCTTAACACGAATTATCATAGATATTAGAGGATTAATCAGCATTTGATATTTTGTACCTAAACATTCTTTGATATTTTTCCATTATCCGGGCGCAAGGGAAAAATCTACGTTATTTTATCTACGTATAAAATCTACGCCGGACGCAAAGAAAGTTCTACGTTATTTTACAGTATTTTGCTTTAGAGTCACTGTAAAAAATTTGGCGGAATTCCACAATATTTGGCGATTTTTCACTTGCCCTCGGATAATGAGAAGTACCGATTATTTATTAAACTCCGCCATCTTTATAAGTCACATATACCGAAATATAAAATTGCCATCACTCATATTATTTTATTCGTCACAATGTATATTATTTTCCAACCCAAAATTTTATCCAACGATTTTGCATTCACTTATATAATGAAATTTCTTAAAAACCAGAGGATATACGTACTAGACCGTCGACGGTTCAGTAATTCATTGGCGACAGATTCAAATTTGGTGATAAATTGTCGATGTGAACGAAACCAAAAAAAAGGATAGACGACAGTTAAGGGTTGAACAGTTTTTAAAATAATGGCGGGTTTTGCCATTATTGGTGGTTTAGCAACTCTCTCGTAAATCCTACTCGCCATTCAAACGTTTGTGGGAATTATTCCCAGGATTAATTAACAGTTTAGGTGTAGCACTGACATTAAATTAGGTATCCTCTCTGTGAATGTTCCATATGGAATCTATACGTGTTTGCGTTTGGATAGTACCCATCACTAAAGTGATTACAATTGGAATTGCTGTTATGCTAAACTGTTGTTGTATTGTTGCGACTGTGTTCTCTTATATATAGTATAATATTCAAAATATTGTGCCTTGGGCTTCATACAAACATTTATCAATATCTTTCAATCTGAAAACAACTGTGTTTGGAACTGCGAATCTTTATTTATTCCAATGAATTTTCAAAAATAAAATAATCTAGAGAGATTAAATTTAATATGTCAACTGTTCAGTACAAAGTAGACATATTTGGTATTTTTCAAGAATTTCTAATACAGAAAGCTCATCCGACTATATTGACACATAGATTGAAATAGGACAACTCGAAAATTGAACGAATTTCTTGTATGATACTTTTTTTATGTGGATTTCAATATAACATATTATTATTCATCTATGTCAAGTTTTGAATGGTATCTAAAACAATTAATTGCTTTCTGATTCGTATAGCTTAAAAATATAAAAAAATGATAGTACAATGAGTTAAAAGTAATTATAACCAAAAATAAATCCTCTACATACTCCCCCTTTAAATAACCGGGGACATCTTGAAATGAGGAAGAGCTGTTTAAGGCATGGTGAATGGATCTCACCACCCTGGAGAATACAGTAATAATGAAGTGGTTGATCCGTAGAGAACACCACCCCTTTGGCGTACTGTTCAAAATCGCCAACTCCCCGCGCCCCTGCGTCTTATCTACCGGAAGAAGATATTCTCCAACGACAACAATGGGTTGCCATATTTGGTGCTATATATCCTTGACGAAAAGGGGGTGATGCTCTCTCCTGTCGCCCCGATGGAGGTAACCTCCTCACATTGATGAAGAGACGTACTTCCTACGGGAAGATTTGCCTCGTCGCTGGTGATGGCCTTTAAGATCAACCACTGCTCCTGTCAGTTACTGATTACGGTGGTCAGGTGATTCAGTTTTAGGATTTAAATCTGCGTGCTTTTTTGTGGGATTGAAGAGTCTGGTATCATTTTATATTACTCATTTTATTTACTTGACAATTTTCAGATTGTGTTAAGCTTTATTATATTTCAGATAATATAATATTTGAATTAGTGGTAAAAATTATCGAGTTTCGGATGATGAGGCTAAAACAGCCAAAGAAAAAGTGGCATTCGCCAAGCAGATGAATATTAGCATTTTTTAGAGATTTATGGAGGCTGGAGCCTTAAAAGTAACCATGCATCAAGAAAGTATACCATACACTGCAAGTAGAGAAATGTCGAGGGAAGAAAAGCGTCAGCTCTCCAATGTTGGCATTGACATTAATTTAAGTTAGAAGAATTAGAAGAAGCAAGAATTATGTATAGTTATTGAAGGATTTGAAACAGAACATTGCAGGTCAGCTAATTTCCAATGAGGTGGATAATAAACAACAACTAAAAAAAATCCTGAAAATTTAAAGTTTTAGTCTTTTTTTCATCTATATAGTAACCTATATATTGTCACTAGCCTTACAATAGTGCACAAAAATACCCATTTTTTTAAATTTTTACATAGGGTAAAAGAATTTTAAACTTCCAAAAAATATGTAACAATCATAATATACTACAAAAATAATAACATAAAATTAAATAAAATTAACTAAATAATATACTACAAAATCAATAACATAACATTAACCAAATAATATACTACGAAATCAATAACATAACATTAACCAAATAATGTACTACAAAATTAATGAGGAATAAATTCTATCTTTTGCGTGATTTGAAATCGATTATAATAAAAGTCTGTTGTTAAAAATCATTTTTTACAGAACACTTGTTACATACGAAGCTACTATGTTAGCTCTTTTTTTCCAACAGTTAGTTCAATAAAGGATTTTAAATTACTTATGAATTGCGCACTTTACAAAAATTGTTGCATCGATAGAATTCTTATCATGTTATTATCATGAAAATTCATAAAAATAACTAAATCAAAACATTCCTTTTCTTAGTTTTCCCATACTTAACATGCTGCCAAACATTCGTAGCTACAAAATTAGTTTTGCACAACTACAATAATATAATTCTAAGGTATAAAAAATTTTAAATTAAATAACATTCCAATGCAATAGTATTCAATGTCAAACTTACATGTCAATATATAGACAGAAATACAATAAAATTCTTCTATCTGCTATTTTGAAATTCTATTCTCACGCTTTAAATTAATCATTTCACATTTTACATGATTACATTCTCGACATTCTTTGCATTTCAAAATGAATATTAAATAATAATTATTCTGGCTGCATAAAAACACATATGTGATTAAAACAATTTCATCTTTTATTTGTTTAGAAATAACTAAAACCAACAATGGCTTAGCTTTACAAAAATATGCATTTTTAATAACAGTGGTAGTTCTTAACAATGATGAAAAAGGAAAGTTATGCCATTGTTAGATGTTTAGAATAAACATGGCCCAAATCAGATCAAATATTTCACAAAATGAGAAATATCTTTCTTACTTTTAGCATAATAATTTGTTTTTCATCATTAAAGCATAATTTATGTTCATCTCTAGTGACTCGAAATAGAAGAGTAAGTTATTAGCATCATTTCTTGCAACTTTTTTAAATAAATTTTCTATTATCTAAGAAAACGAATACGAAAATTCACAGAGATTAATTTTAGAACAGGGAAAATTTAAAATTATGAATAATTGAAATACTCTTACATGAAAAAAAGGTAAATAACTTATATAAATTATATCTTAATAATTAAAAAAAATCAAAATAAAAACTTGGCATTGATTATTTCTGATAATAAATATACTCACGTTCAAATATATCATTAATAAAATACTTATTTTCTTCAATTTCTGTTAAGAAATGAAAATAATTAAACCTGACAAGCAACTTAGATATTAAAAAATTGAGTCTTCCCTGGAGAAATGAGCAAAAGTTTGTTTTCAAACTTATTTTGTATACCCATTGATGCTTGTGACAGCAAACTGTCACCCATCATTAATCTCATCCTAAAAATCCTTTTTTTCCTTACTGAATACCAGTTTTAAACTATTTTCACTCAGTAAAGTAAAATTTCAAAATTTTGCTTTTGAATAATATTTTATTTTAGAATAAAGTTTTTCAACTTTTGATTTTCTTACGAAGTTATTGCCAACATTATTATCTTATGTCATAGCTGTTTAATCTTAATTTAAAATATAAAGTTCTAAAAAAAATATACAAGATATTTTCAAACAACAATTTTATAATAGTTAAAAATTATCATTTAATTCAGATTTCCTTTCATTAATTGTTACAATAATTACTTTTGCAAAACATTTTTTTTATTTTGATAAAATATTTAGAATAAACATAAAATATATTAATTATTCTGATATTTTAAGGTAGAATTATAATTATTATAGGTATATAAAAATGTATAAAATATTAAACTTCCATTCCGAGTCACTGTATCATGACAAAGGTTTTCATACGCCATTATATTATTTTAAGAAGTATTTTTTAATTTTATGGTACAGACAGTGGACTTAGAAAAAATATATATTATTGTTGCATATACGTTTGTATATAAATTAAAGAATAAAATAAAGGATTTTTTACTAAAAATAATGTGAGCAAATAGTTGTTGAAATTTTTTTAAAGCTAGATAAAAAAAAACTTTCAAGAAAATGAGTATTCACCAACAGTTCTTCAAATTTTAAACTTCAATAAAAATATTTCATTTTAATTATATGCTCTAAAATTACTGGTACTCTTCCGTTAGGCGGTTGCAAGTGAAAAATCGCCAAAATTAGGCGGAATTTCGCCAAATATATTACAGTGATTTTAAATATAAATATCACTAAATAATGTAGGATTGCGCCAAATTGTTTGATGAATTTTCGCTTGCGCACGGCTAAAGGAAAATTGTTATACTATTAAAATAATAAATAGATTTGTTCTAAAACAGCATAATAAAATAATTTTAGATTTTTTAACATTGTCATTAGATTTAACAAACCTTTTCATTAGCTTAGATCAAACTTTTAAATAAGTAACATTCACCGTTTTTACAGAAAATTTACAAAAGGTGTATTATTATTTAAAATTTTAAAGATCCGTGCAAATAATATTTATTATGGATTAATATGCAAAAGTCAAAAATGTTGGACCAATTTTTTTTGTAACAAAAATGTATATAATGGATTATTTAAAATTATTCTTCCAATGATCAATATCCAAAATTTCTCCTAAGCTGTAATTTTTTATAGTTGCCTTTATATTTGATATCTGTATCAAACATTAGTTTTTCACTGTGTATTTTAATGTGTGTATGATTTCCTTTTAGAATCATCATGGCTCCTATAAAATCAATGCAAAACCATACAGAAAGATTAATCCTAATAGTAATCTTTTTCATTCAAATCACATTACTCCCAGGACATTCGAAGAATTCACACATAATGTAATGAAGCCCTCATATAAAAACTGGTTAAGAATGCATCGGCATCATTGGCGTAAAAAAGACAATTTCCATCATTCCATATCCAAAAGAAAACATAAGTATCCACATCAGCTTTATAAAAAACACAGTAGAGATATTCGAGAAACCAGCAACGATAAAGAATTGGATGATACAACGAGTGTGGATAATGAACTAACAATAATCCAGACCACAGAAGGAAAATTGGAAAAAGCAGCTGATGCTTTGGAGCAAATGCAAATTGTATTGAAAGATATAGATTTAAAAATATCCAGTCTTTCCAATGATATGAAGCATGAACCACTCGATCTTCGGAATCTCCATACTATAGTACCATCTGAAATTAGACGCCGTCAATCAAAAGGAGACCTATCTCCATTGGCCCTTCAAAAGTTTACGACATTGAAGCCAAATACACCAAATGGAATTTCAAGACATGCGAAACAAGTACACGTTACACCAGGAGATCCGCTGCTTGAAATATCTCAAATATTATCTCTGTTACCTCAAAATAAAGCAGCATCCATGGACCAACCAACAAATTCAACTATTAACAGTTTGCAAAAATATCCTTCGTCAGATGCTACATTACAGAACGGCAATATAAATAAAGTTTACGTGAAAAAACTATTGAATATATCTTTACAAAGTATGAATCAAAAACAGACTTTAGATTTTGTCACCAATGCTCTTTTGAACAACAATAACTTCATAGAGGCTCTGACTAAGAATATATCTTTGAGCCAGAGGGCTACGAAAGATGCACCTTTGAAATATAATATAGAAAATGCAAATTCCTACACTGGAGAGTTTGTGGTATTGATATTGTTATTCATAATTGCACTTGTTGTTATAATAGTAATAGCTGTTTGGCATTTCTTGGGAAACCCATGGATTTCGTCTAATAAAAGAGGTCCTTCTTCAAAAGGCAAAACAGTTGTTACTAACTCTACAAAGACTGAAAAAAAGAAATCTAGAAGTAAGTTTTAAATCTTTATTATTTTGAAAACAAAATCATGGTACTTTTTTATACTAAATTCTATTATTTTGCTAAATCTATACTACATCTTTGCATTAAAGGCGCAATGTAGGTTTGTATTTATAAAGTTATTTATATATTTTTATTTCTCCTAACTCTGCTATAATGTGGCACTAGCCTTATAAGCCAGATAACGATACCGAGGTCGCCTTTTTGGTATAGTGGTCATGTTACTTAGCTGGTATCACAGGTTCGTGCCACGATCTTCACTCGAGACGTTGGTGAACTTGACACACGTAACTTTCTGATCTATCATGGGGCCAGCTACCAGCCATCAAAGGTGTCGCTCACTCGACGCACCAACGAACTCACACGCTCGCCATACGCTAGGCGCTTTCAAAATCGTTCATCTCTCGTCCGACTCACTGGCGGGGAAATATTGTGGCGCTACCCTTATAAGCCAGATAACATCTACGATAACGAAGTCGACTTTTTGGTGTAGTGATCTTGTTACTCGGCTACCGGTCCTAGCGTCGCAGGTTCGTATTGCGACCTTCACTCGCTACGATAGGACTGTGACCATTTATCGTCAAAATATTGACCCTTGGTTTTTGTGAGATCTATACTTTTTTATGTTAATGCGTTAAAAAATTTAATATTAATTTCTTTCAAAGATTTTGAATCAAATCATTAAATAGAAGCAAAAAAGTAGATAATTGTAGTTCTCAAATGCATTTTCGCTAATATTGTACATTTACATAATCTTCAATCAAATCTTTCAACGGTAACTGTATGTAGCTCTTTACCATGTATATGTGAGCACAGTTAATTCAAGCTCAAAATAAATTAAAAGTTAAATAAATAATATTTAGTGTTATATATTATTATCACAATAGCAAATCCATGTGAAAAATATGTTTACTAAGTACATTATTTAATTATGTACGAAGACAAATATTACTTAAAATATACAAATTAATATGTGCTTTATCAAATAAAAAGAAAGCACGAAGAAAATCTTTTCATCCATAAGTTATAATAATACGCAAATTACGATTTATAATATAATATTTTGATATATTAATTTGAAATCTTAAGCTTCAAGAAATTTATTTATAAGATTTTACGCACAATATAACAATGTCTTTGAAAAAAATTGTTTTTTTATTTATTCCTTGGCAAGAAATATACTGCTATATGGATTTTTCAATTTTTATCAAACAACAGAAAATAAATTTAAAGTATATTTTTTTCTCCAAAATTTCATATAAAAAGTTTCAGTTATTCCAACTTTTGATTAATTTGCCAAAGCTTCCTACTTCCTTCTCTTTTTAAAAAAATAAATAAATAAAGTCATATTTTTTTATTAGAAATTGAAAATAAGCAGTTATGATTAAATATTTCATTTTGCTTTTTTAAAAATATTTTGGGGCAACAGCTGAGAGGCAATAAAAGTTTTTCCTCTGTGTAATGAAATGTAAAAATTAGTAGGCTTGATATTTTATGTTTCAAGAACCAGGTTTCCAAACCATGCTTCGTCAAGCAAGTTTTTCTTCCTAGTTCTAAGTTTATCCGAAACAGTTTCCTAGTAAAACAATATAAAAATAATTATTGGGAAAAATGAAGATAAAAAATATAAAATGCAGAATAAAAATCGAAAAGGATTTTTCAAATGAAAGATTAAAATTCAATTACTTTTAAAAAGAATTGTGCTGAATTATATTAAATAAAAATTCTTTAAAACTCAAATGCTTTAATCTTATTTTCATGCAGACGTTGAAAATGAATTTGATTTATCAAATTGAAGTACCATTTTTAAACAAAGCAATGGCTATTTTGAGATAGACTATGGGTACTTTTCCGTTAGCCGGCCGCCAGTGAAAAATCGTGAAAAACATTTGGTGGAATTCTGCATTATTTGGCCATTTTTTGCAGGCACTTGGCTAACGGAAAAGTACCGGACCTAGTATTCTTCTAAATATGCGGAAGCGAAGGGATAAAAAATGCAAGTTCAAGCCAATATTTGGTAACCATTATTCATAAATAACATGTCTGGTATTCGTTTCCTTACTAATGGCTCTCAAATTTTATGGGAAAAATAGGCATAAGGCCTTAAATGGAGAATATATGAAAATATTTTCAACATAGCTCTCCTAATAATACTACCATAACATCATTATAAAATCTAGAATTTTGGTTAGTCCATGGTACCAAAATCTATATTTTCATTAGGGAATGCCTACCTACATCATCAGGTCCTAGATCATCGCGTAACTTTCCTAGTCGCATTTCCTCTCTTTTGGGTTTCCTCAGAATGACAATTCATTAATGTTTTAAGAAACGCCGCACGAAGGAGTTCACTTTTCTAGATTGTTTCCAATGTGCTAATAAAGTTTAAGAGCATAGTTTTTCTGTCTAATATTTTACGCAAAAATGCAAGAATATTAATTAAAAATTAAACTAAATCAAAATTGTAACTATTGTTGTAAGTGGGAGAACGCCGCGAAAACGCATGGAAGGAGAAAGCGATTGGCGACGTTTGTCGGGGAGTTTCGCGTCAGCCATGTTGATTTGGCTAAAGGAATAGTCTGGTAGCCGCTGGATCTTTTGTGAAGCTCCGAGTGTTTTGGGCGCTCGCTCGCTCTACTATATAAGGGACAAGTTACTGTTGTTTCGGCTGTTAGTTTCCTCTTGGAAAAGAAGCGTCTCACTGGACTAACGGATTAATTTTCTTGCTTGTTATTAGTGAGCCGTGTTTACGTTTGCTGTTAACATTGTATTACTGTGCTCGCTGTGATTTAATGTTTACTGAGCTGTACGATACCTGTTTTGCAGTCTGTTTTTATTGTGCATAATGCTTGAATTTACGCTGTAAGTGACTGTTGACTCCTGGATTGTTTTTATCGGAAGTTTTACTCAATCGAGTCATCCTGTAAATACTTGTAAAAAGCTGTAAATAAATTTCAGTGTGCTGTCCTCAAGTAAAGTTCATTAAATCCGCACTTGCTACGCTAAAAACATAACAATATATAATATAAATAAATGAGTGTATAATGTAATAATAATTAAAATAAAATATTAAATTCCAATAAATAATAAGTAAAAAACAGAAATTATGAATGAAACTTACAGATCAGTTATAAAAAATTATTAATAGAATTGATAGGGCTAATGACCTAAAAAGAAAATGCTTATGAAATAATTCTGATGGTGACGCACCGACTTATGACATTGTAGTTGTAAACCACAATAGCTGGTATATACCTTTGACTTCAGTAAATGAATTTGACTGGTGGTTGTTACTCCCAGGAGACATTCAACTTCATACAGTTAATATTTTTTTATCTCATATTTTCATTCGGTTTAGATAAACGAGGGGAGCTCAGTGAAGAAACGGAATCAAGTCTTGAAATTCCACACTTGAGTCTGAAGAATATGATAAGAAAGTCGGTAGTTGAAGATGATTTCCATGCGAAGAAAGAGCCGACACGAGATCTCATGAAGAGGGCTGGTACAGAAGATTATATATCTGTGGAAGGATTCAAAAAATGGAATAGTAACTGGAATCCATCTCACAAAGAATCAAAGATGGAAGGAGCAAGCCAAGAATCGAAGATGGGACCGACAAGCCGAGAATCGAAGATGGAACCAAGAAACAGAGAATCAAAGAGCAAACCAAGAATACCATCAATGGCACACTCAGATTCAAAAGTTTCTCATGAGAAAGCGAAACAAAGAAAACGAAATTCGAAAGCTCCAGAAGCTGAAAGAAAAGAAAGCACTACTACTGCGACTTTGGAAGACGAAGAGATTGTTGTTGGAGCAGATCCAGATATAGAATTGAGCAAACTGTTTCAAAATAGAAGTTTGAATATAAGCGCAATTGATTTGTTTAGATGATAAAGAAGGTTTGTATTACATATTTATTGAGTTTGGTACTTTCTGTTCCTTTTAGATCTGTATAATCTGGATTGTTTGACATATTCTTAATCATTTTTGTTAATAAATGTACATTGAATTAGCATGGAAAATAAATTTTAACATAATAAAAAGTTAATTTTGAAAAGGATCCCATTGTATTATAACAAGGTAATATTTATTCACTATATTGCATGTAACAAATTGGTACCTATATTCTTGAATGACTTTTGAAAATACTGATATTATTGGCATCTACTTATTAGCAATGTTTCGTTTATTTAATAAAAGATGTATAGTTTATATAATTGTAATCGTTTTGAAAATAAACCAAAAAGTACCTTAGGTAATTTTTTATACATTCTTAAATTGCATTTTAGTGCAAATTATTATTATTATTATTAAATTTATTTATGATATTACCATTCTTGGATATGGATACTTTATTTTGGTTGGCTATATATAGCATTGAAAACAACATGAAATGAGTGTTTCTATCTGTATACATTCAACTGAAATTTATTGCTTTTATTTAAATACACAGTGGTTATAAAACCTTTTCAAACACTTTTAATGTGAAAAAGGAACTTTGAAACCTGAAATCATGAAATAAATTTTTTTTCCAATGACCCTCATTAGATTATTAAATTTAATTGAAAACAAAAAGATTTTTAAGTTCTAAATAGAAATGAAAAATTTTCTCACTTCAAAACAATTTTAATCCAATGCATAACTAAACTATTTGCCAGGTTTTTTATAAATATTTTAATGGTATTTTAAAACTTAATTCGATGTAATCTTTGCTGGTCTATTGTTATATGTTTCACTTCTTATTTTGAAGCTGTTTGCAGCCATAAAGCCTCTGTATAAATTTATTTAGAATACCACGAAATTTATAAATTAATTTCTTTTTTTAAAGTGTGGCTTATAACAAAATCACTTAAAGGAAAAACCCGAATAAAAAAATAGATAATTTATGATTAAAGGTCGCCTAGCAAAGTTAATCAACGTTATGAGGGATTTACGTCTAAAACATTTACGATAACTTCGATTTTATGCACTGAAAGAATTTCCATAGAGTCTACCTAAATGTTTTCAATTTTATATGAAATTGTTGAAGAAAATTTCAGATAAGCAGGTTAACATGGATACTCATTTTTCATGGAGTGAGCATTTAATTTTTTTTATTTATTTTTGTCCGAGCAAAGAAGAAAAAAGAATTAATTTTTTGGTGAAATCAATATAAATAATTTCGAAACATATGGAAGCATGATTTGTTTGCAATGAAAGCAAATTTTGTTTCTGATGGTTATATAGGGTGTTTCAGTTAACCTTTTCAGAACTTCTAAGAGGGGTAGGGTACTTCCTGACGAACCAAAATCATATATCCTTGAGCAGTTAGAAATGCTTTCCTGACGCGGTAGATGGCGATGTGCGAAAAGTCCCAGTTTTCATGCATGGAATCTTCATTCTGCACAAAAACACCAAGTTAGTAGGATGGATGATTACACTATCACCGAGTTTGCCGATATGCATTTGGCATACGGGGCTGCAAATTGTAGTGGGCCAGCCGCACAGCGTTTGTATGATATCCGACTAGGCTTATTCCCATTCATAATGTCTTTGCAAGATTGCACCAGAGGTTAGCTGAGACAGGTTCATTAGAAAGAGCTTACAGTGTCAGAGTAAGAACAACAAGGACTGCACACGAATAGAATGTACATGAGGAATCCAAGAACGAGTACAGGGATAGGGTCGTCTAACGTCCTATGTACTTGCTCTTCCTGCAGCAAATATTGCCACAACGTTGGAGTGATAAACATATTTCTGCATCGACGCAACAGACAATGTGGTTCCAACACGATGGAGCCCTGCCCATTATAGCGGAGATGTTCGTAACTACCTGGAGGTCATATTTGGTCAATGGCGGATAGGACGTGGGGGTCCTGTGCGTTAACCTGCTCGGTCACCCGACTTATCATGTCTTGATTTTTATTTCTGGGGTCATATGAAATCGCTATTTATGACACCCCTGCTGAGGAGCTCGTTGCAAGAATCGCAGCAGCTGCCGGAGAGATTCGAGGTATGCCTGGATTCGAGATATCCAAAATGTTCGGATCTCCATATGTCGGAGATGTGAGGCATGCATTGTAACCCGTGGAAGAAACTTCGAACACTAACTTTAATCCATGTACCTTTTGCTGCTTTTCATGTATTATTGAAAAATCTATCTCATTTACGGTTTCTTTTCTTTATGATGCTTCAGTGTACAACACCGCTTCAGGAAAGCATTTCCGACCCCCCCCCCCCCCCCGTATGATTTCGAGTGCCCCGGATGTATCCTCCCCCCCTTAGAAGTTCTGAAGCTGTTCGCTGAAACACCCTGTATAAGGGTTGGAAGAAGAAAAAAAAAGGTGCAATTTATCTAAAAAACGCCCAATAAACATAAGGGTGCGCTTGTCACAGTAAGATGATTATAAGCACAATGATATTTGTTTCTTTTAGTATTAGAAAAAAATTATTGAAATAACTGATTCTTATTTTTTCATATTAATTTACATGAAGAGATTTTTGCTGTTCCATAGGAAAATTAAATATATATATATATACTACTTTGTAAATCAAATCTCAATGCTTGAAAATTGCCAATATCCTGTCACTGGGGTAGCGCGCCTTCGGTTTCTCGGGTCCAAATCCCAGTTTGGGCATGGTTGTTCTTTATCTGTTCTATCTGTATTATGATTGAATGTGCCCACCTATAAAAAGGAAGTGTGTAACTTATGTAATGCGTGAGTAGCTGTTGTGTATGTGATGTGTTTTTCTGTAAATGCCGTGTGATACGTAGTGGTACATAGGGATTTCAAAATGTCCAATAAAAAATACATGATAATTAAAAATTGCAATGCAAAATTTAAAAATCGGTAGTTTGTAAATAAAAAAAAATCTTCTGACTATTCAAATTATCATTATCAAAATTAAATTTCCTTGAATGTTAGTTACGTGAAAATTAATAATCACTAGTTGTAAAAGTTAATATCTTCTGATCATAAAGAAATATCTTACGTCAGTCAATATGAATTATACACCTTTATAATACAAAATATCGAATTAAAATTTTCTTATTAGAAAATTAATATGGAGACAGTAACAGAAAATAATAGCAATATGGAAATCATGAAAAAAAATTATTCATATTTATTAGAGGCTCTTATAGTAATAAATTGTAGTCAAAGAAATAATAGCGCTTCTATGAAAATATCTAACCCAATACACTTTGGAGCAATAACTTGTTCTTGAAGAAAGTTTATGTATGAGGATTCAATATATATTTGATGAAAGGTATAATTTAACTCTCCTGATATACATAGTTATTAAACTCCAGGGAGGTCATATTACAGGTTTGTTGATTTATTAATCAATAACTCAGATACTTCCTTGAGAATTGGGACCATATATATTGCATTTGCCCCATTTACACAGGGTGTAACAACACAGTTTGATTAATAAGTTTGATGGAAACACTATTTTGTCTTAGTAGGGAAATTATTATACTTATTAGATATTCTGACATCTGTTGTTATAATGAAGCTTTTATGATAATTAAAAATAATTAATTACTGAGATTTTAAAAAAAAAGAACTTATTATAGATCTTTAATTTTGTAATTTTCAACTATTATCTGATAGTATATTTCCTGAAATGAAACTATTAATAAAATAAACAGTTTCATTTTCTGTGAATTTTTTCTCACGAATTATATACTGTACAGATTATTTAATTCCGAATCGAAATTATTAGCTTAAATCTACCAGAAGAAAAAAAGAGAAAAAAAACTTTTTTTATTTATTTCAGATGTAAAAAGATGTAAAGAATTTTATTTCCGGATGTAAAGCAGTCAATTGATATATTTTTAATCCAAGAACTAAAATTAGGAAATGCAACGTTAGCCAATAGAACTGAGAATTTTGAAATAAAAATATTAAAAAAAAGATTAATATGAAATCTGACTTGCATATTTCAATGTATCATGTCAGAACATAATTTTTGAATGGCCAAACACCACGTGCTCGTGAAAATTAAAATTTATTTTTACTCCTTTTAAGTGTTTCATTGAATGAATGAACTTAGTATTGCAAACGATCCAAAAACTTGTTTTTCTTTTATTGTTTAAAAATATATCACATTTAATATTTATTTCATTTCATATAATAGCGTGCTCAAAATTGCATTTTTCTAGAGTTTTTTTGTTGTTGTAGTCAATAACTTATTTTTTTAAATCATAGCTTTAGTTAATGCAATGACAACGCGTTATTAAAAACTTATATTTTGAGATACTCGCACAGATAATGAAATTTTTATTTTTTCACTTACGGATATTAGTTGACGCCTAAAACCTCATCAACCAAAAAAAATTATCAAGTTCTGACATGATAACAATAATATGTACAAAGGAAAATTTGATCTACAATCCTAAGTTTCACGTTATCATGTCAAAACATTATTATTTTGAAGTCAGGATTTCTCTTAATTAATTTATGTTATTAAGTTGTTTAAACTAGTTTGAAAATTCAATACTGGTGAAACCAGATCAATCTTTTCAAAACGCATCAGCTTTCAAAGAAGCATACATAATAATAATGCAATATGGCTAAAAGCAGGTAAAAATATATGCAATTAAAAGATGCTGATGAATATTGACATTTATGCTCATTGACATTTATGCTACGTCATTTCGAGCTTCAATTAATAGTTGTCTTCAATTATTCAAAACTTCCTAACGAAAGCAACATCATTCTCATATTATAACAGCCGAAACATTGAAACATTTACTTTTTTAAACCAAAGTATACAATCTGGGAAAAAATAGCATTATGAAATGGATTCAGAAGGGTCTTTGAAATACTTCAGTTGTTTTAATTATTGAGGAAATTACATTAAATTTATGAAAAGAATTCTTGTAAAACAATAAAATAAATGTTGCATTTTATTTTCGAGATATGTTTAATATAAAAAATATTAGCTCTGAAAACATTAAATTGTTTTAAAATTCAGCGAATGAGCATAAAAATAAATTTAAAATATTTATTTTTAAGTAGTAAACTAAAATGTATTCAAATATATTCTGAATATATTTCTGTATCATAATTAAGAAGAAAAAAGAGAAACAAATTAAAAATTGCTTTTCCAGAAATATTCAAAATGTTAACTACACTAGAGGGATTGTTTTTATACAAAAATATCTTCCTTAAGAAATAAGAATGTTTCCTCTAAGCTCTAGGCATTTCGAAAGGCATTCCGCCGACTTTTTCTTTTTTTCAAAAAAAGAGGGGGTAATTTTCAACGAATGCCTTTGCGTTTACAAGAAATTGTAAATTTTGCTGTGTAAAACAAGGATGGGGTACGAAAACCAAATGGAATGCAGAAAGAAACTGCAGTTCTCAAACAAGCAGTAACTACATATTTGGGGGAAGAATGCATGGAAAGTTTAATAAATTTCCATTTTCTCAAAAAAATGGTTCCATTTGAATTTTTATTTTCTCATAAAAGAAAAGTTATTATATGTACTTTAAGAAGCAAAAAACAACTTATTTGCACAGAACGGACATTTTTGTTCTCTCTTTAATTTAAATATTTGCTATTCTCCCACCTCAGAAATTAGAACCACACTCTTTGATAAGGAGGCACATTTAAAAATTTTTCTGTCAGTTAGTTTGTAATTTTTTGCCCAGATATTCTCGTAAAATTTGGACTCTTATGTATATAAATATTGTGATTTTCGAATAATCTTTATATTTACTTATAATAAAGCACGATGCGTGTGTGTGTGTTGGCGTTGTACAGGTCAGACCGTTCGACCTACAGCAACCAAATTTGGTATATGCATACTTTGGGTGCCGGGGATATACACCCCGAAGCCCTTTTTTGAATTTTTAATAAAAATTTTAATTAATTAAAAATAAGCCAAATTTTAACGTTTTTTCGCTATAACGTCTGAAAATATTACAGCACAAAACTGATTTTTGCATCACGTTAACGCTCAAAAAATTAACTTTTCAATGATACTAATGTTTTGACCTACGAATTAAAACTCTATTTTTAATGAATATTTAAACATTTAATTCAATCGTTTTTTTTCAACAATATATTTCCCAAAATAAATAAATAAAAATAAAATTTTATCTTCTCTAGTATCTCAAAAAAATCAGCTTTTAATAAAATATTGCCATCACATTTTCAGAAGTTCTGATTTAAAAAAAGTTAATTACTAACAAAAAATAAAACAGAACAATACAATTTTCATCACTTGATTATATAAAATGAAACAAATAGGAAATGTGATATTTTTTAAACAATAAATGCAAGAGAAAATTTTTCTTGATCGTTTGCAATATCAAAATTGACAATTCCAGTAAAGAATTAAAGTAAATAAAAATAAAGTGGCATTCCAATTAACTAAATCAATCATTAAAGCTGATCGATCAATGAAAATTTCAACATAACTATTCGATATAAACTGGCGACTTCAGATCACTTTATCAAGATATCAAAGGAGCCAATCAGAGTTACTCTAGAATAATTGGTTTAGATTATGATAATGATAATTGTTCTAAACTTGCAATCTTCAGAACTGAATAAATCAGCCAGATATGAAGAAGATAGAAATGCTTATTTATTTTTTTAGAAGTTGAAATATTAAGAATATTTTACAAATATGAATCTATAAGACCAAAAGAATTTAAACCCTAATTTTTTGAAATATATTTATAAACATAAAAAAAAAATATTATTGAGAGCATTTATATACATAAAAAATAAAATTAAAAACTGAAGGTTTCAATTAACCTGTGAAATTTTTGCTGAATAATTCCTTGAGATCTTATAAATTATTAAAAAAAATTATAAGGTTTCAATTTCTGTATTGAACATAAAACTTCAATGTCGGACTTTTCTGCTTTCAATTCTTAGTTTTATTTAAAGACATGCTTAGATTGAGTAAAGAGGTCTTTATATTAATTGAAGTTTCATCATTTCCACTTTATTTTGCGTGCACTGATAGAAAATCAGAGAGAGATGCAGACTTCAAAGATAGGACTGTTTAAGGCCTACATAATAGTATAAGTGAATTGTATGACTATCGAAATTTGAAGCTTAAAAATATTTTGCTGAAAAACTTGAAAATCATGAGACCAAGTTATATAAAAAATTATTTAACCCTTTAGTGGGATTAATATTAGCGAACCGACTGGTCGCCAAAGGCGGCTAGTAGATAATAAAAAATGTTTGATTTGATTATTGCACTTATTATTAATATTAAAGTATGCTAAATTTTAATCTTCAATCAAATTGATTAAGAAAGATTGGGTCGGTGTCCTGGCATAGATGTATCTCGTCTTTCTCGTAACTGGATTATCCCGAGTTCGAGTCCCGGTTAGGGTATGGTTGTTTTTCTGTGTGCTATCTGTGAGGTGTATGAATGTGCCCCTCTGTACAAAGGGACTGTGCAAGCAAAAGTGATGAGAGTGTAGCTAAGTCGCACTCTTGACTCTAGTTAGAGTTACTTAAAAAACAAGAGGCTCTCGTTTGGCTTATCTATGGCAAGTGCCATTAGTAATAACATGAAAATTTGCAAATTATAATATTTTCTGCTGCATGCTCATATCTTCACATGCTTTTTTTTGTTTTCATTTATTTAGAAATAAATTATGCCAGAATATTAAGCGTTGTATATAAGTAATCTTTTTCAAACCATATATTTGGGGGAAATCATTTAAACCTATTTTCAAGCTTTGTACACAAATAGAGATTTGAATTTTTTATTGTTAGAAAGGTATGGAATTGGAACATTAAAATCTTAGAAAGAAGAACTATTTTTATGCTTGAAGGATGAAAATATTCTTGTGAATCACAAAAAGTTGGAAGAATTACCGTTTATCAAACAATACTAACTTTTTTAATGACTAACTGAAGTTTTTACAATATCTATACCAAATAATGATGAGGGTTTAAAAAATTATTTTAAAATGTAATGAAATATTTTTAATGAGCATGAATCTAGAACGGGGGTTAGTTAAGAAATAACACTCCTTTTTTTTCTAAGAATAAAAATAAATCCAGAAAAATCATAAATCAAAAGAAAGCATAAATTATGGGAAGTAACTTGCAAAGATAAAAATATTCTGAAGGATCATTTTAATTGTAGTGGAAAAAGGAATGATTGAAAATTATAAGCACAATTTGTTTTTATTAATACCATATTTTTATTGCTATTAAATACAATTCAGAAATCAGTTTTTTAGTTCCAAAAATCAGTTTTTTTTTAATAAATATAAACTGTTATAAAAATATTATATTTAAAATAAAATAATTTTTTAAAAAACATCACAATATTTTATAGTAAAAATACTAGCATTTGAATAAATTTCCCCCATATTTCAAATTTAAAATTGAATTTGATTATTGCCGCTGTTTTGGCCCAGAGGAAGTGCGTCTTCCTCGTGATGTGGGCGTGCCGGGGACGATTCCCGGGTAGTGTATGGCTGTTATTCTGTGTACTATCAGTGAAGTGTATGAATGTGCCCCTCCCTCCTGTAAAAAGGAACTGTGCAAGCGACTGTCATGATTGAGAAGCTGAGTCGTACTCCTGGCCCTAGATGGCTCTACGTCAAAACCGGAGACGCTTATCCGGTTTAATTCTTTGCGGTTCGATGTCGAGTGTGACTTGACATTGAAGGCAGTGCATCATTTTGACGTTTTATTTCTTTATTTTGGAAATTTAATTGTTAAAAATGCCAACATAATGGTTGAGAGATGTAGATTAATTTTTCAAAAAAATTCGACTTAAATGAATAATGTGTATTTATTTTTTATAGCAATAAACAAATCTTTATATTAGGAGAATAATCTACATCCAATTATTTTTCGGAGTGCAAAGGGTTGACATTAAGTTTAGGGATTGTAAAAAAATATTGTATCAACTCGTTGATTCTAAAATAATCAAATAAAAATTAAATGAAATAGAAGCCTCCTTAATTCTAATTTAAAATAACGAACTGTGAAATTCAAAATTTTATACTGATATAGATTAAAATTTGCAATAAATAATTAAAATAAATATTTCCTCTTAAATACTACTTATCAGTTATTTTACTTTTTATTATATGTATAAATTCACATTTATTATCCTATATGAATTTATGAATGTTTTTATCCCGGAATAGAACTTTTTAAAAAAATAAATAAAGGAAAGAAAAAAATTAAGAATAGTTAATTTACAAAGAAAGAAGAAAATCAAAAACTTTTTTAGACTGTTATTACATAAGCGACCAGGAACACGAATGTCGGTTTAAGAATAAGTTTCCCTATTTAGGAACAAAGCAAGCAAAAGCCTAGATCCGGATTCTTCTCGTTGGAAACCTATAAATTTCTCCTGAGATCTCAAAAGATCAGAAATTGAGGGAGTCTTCAACCTAAATCGGGGGGTTTTAGCATCGGCAGAGCATTATCAAAATTGGTTTTACGACGCCCAGAAAATTGCTGCCGTTCAAGGCTGGACGGGAAGATGGGAACCATTCAAAGCTGTCATCTGCTCAAAATGTGCGCTGTTTAAGAAAAGGTGCAGACAGACGGAAAAAAATATATTTTCTGAATAAAAAGTGCTGCTGCAGAAAATGGTGTCGTTTTCTGAAGAAATAGGAGCCATGAAAGGTGGACAATATTCAAAATTATTCCAGCATTCAAAATGCTTTTCAAAACATCGAATTTTCGAGCATTATTTATGAAAAGGGGTTTTTCAACATAAAATTTAATAAAAGTAAAAATTGACGATTATTTTATATTAAAAAGTATAAAATAATTATTCCTCAAATCTAGTATACAATACGGTTATTTACATAGATTTATAATTTAATTTAATAATTGGATTTATTGTTAATTATGTTTTTGGAAAGTTTAAATTATTTTTTTGTTTTAGTGTTGTGGTGATTGCCCTACACATAAGCCAGATAACATCCCTCGGACCGAAATGCACTTTTGGCCCAACGGATAAGTTACTCGGCTACTAACCATAAGATTGGAAGTTCGGGCCTTGCGCTACCCACTATCCTACAATGGTGACCCGGCGACCTTGGATAAACGCAACCTTCGCACATAGCTTAGTTCAACTGTCGTGTCGCCCTCTATCGGTGACTCAAATCTTTAGACGCGCATTAAATACGACAATTTGCTCATCACCACCAACCTTCACCCTTAGCTTATTTCAACTGTCGTGGCGCCCTCTATCGGTGACTCATAGCTTTAGACATGAATTAAATACGACAGTTATTAACTTCACCACCACTTCACATAAGTATCGTTCACCAAAACTCACTGGGGAGATACTCTGTGGTGATTGCTATACATATAAGCCAGATAACATCCCTCAGACCGAATTGCACTTCTGGCACAACGGATAAGTTACTCGGCTACTAACCATAAGATTGGAAGTTCGGGCCTTGGGCTGCCCGCTATCCTAAAGTGTTTAATAGACAGTTTTATCCTGGAAAGATTAAAGTACTGTATTTCCATAACGATCAATCGATATTTATATTCTGGAAAGTTCAGAATAATAGTCTGGCACACACACATTCATGTTTATTATTTGTAAAGATTTTTCATAATTTTTGGCGTTGAAATTCTTGAATGGTTTTATCTATAAGATAAATTAATTTTTTGATGGTTTTTTTTTGCATTTGTATGGGTTTTAAAAAATAATTTTTATCATTTCTAATCTACATCTATTTATATATATATTTTTTAGTTTCTATTATTTATTTATCTGTTAAAAATACAAAAAAAAACGTTTTTAATTAAAGATAATATTAGATTTTTTGCAGAAGAACATTATTGTCGTTGCATTTGATTTGTTTTATTTCTTTCAAATGCATATAAGTGGGTGTTTTCGTAGCTGTAGGTCTGTCTTGAAGTGATATTGCACACACGGATTTCTCTTTATTATTAACTAGAGTTTTCACGATTTTTTTTCTTGGCCACTCTTTATTTCATTACTATTTAATGAATGTTATCTTATTCCTATTTTGCGATGTGTTTTTTTCGGCATTTAGAGTTTTTTAAATTTTATTTTACTACATATATTATAACTAATTAATTATACTTTTTGTAATAGAATAAATAGTAAAATATATATATTTCCCCACTAATATCTTAGACATATATTTTGAAATTTCCCTTTCTTTTGTGTAAAAAATTGTCACAATATACTTTTTAAATGAATTTATAAGGCAAACAGATTAGTCTAACTATATTTGTCTTTTGTATTTTAATAATATATTTGAGGTAACAAATCATTTCTTAGCAACATTTTTCATATTAAAAGTAAATCTGAAATTCAAATATTATTATATATGATAACAAATTTATGAAGAACGAATAGTGCTATTTGAATATAAATCATTAAGATAACAGAATTTGGTAAATCCCTACATAGCATAACTAGAAATACACAACCTAAGCACCATTTGCATCTAAAATGAAATTTTATAAAAGTGATTCTGAAGTTAAACCATAATGGATCTTTTATTATAAATAAAGTCTAGAACCTGCTTTCGTTTGTAGTGAATAATTTATATATGTTGGAATAGTTTGAGACCTGTTTGAATTGTATTCTACCAAACCTTAATTTTACTGTTAGTTTATTTCAAGGAATAATAAGGCCTAAGAGTTTATTTCAAGGAATAAATAAGGCCTAAGATTATTAAGAAAGCTAATAAAACTCTTTATGTTATAGTTAGTGTATGTCGAAATATATGTAAACATTCAAACCTTGCATAAATAAAAATTCTTCAATTTATTTCATATAAATTGAGATATAATTCTCTATTTGAACTAGCTCCCAAGATATTTTTCTATGCAAAATATTTCTTTAGCTAAGAATTACCATACGCTTTAATATTTTAAATTGCAAGTAGTCGGTGAATATTTAAACAAATGCATGTGTTTTCCTTATTATCTATGCAGATGATAACCCCGCTTTGTTCTAATTTGCATATATTTTTCAGTTAAGCGTTTCTAAGGAAATGTTTCAAATGATTGTGCTAAAAAGCTCATTTGAAATTGCATATTTTTTGTTTAAAAATTTGTCAAGAGTTGATACAGAAGTATTTATAAAAGTAAACATGGAAAAAATTACAATTATTAATAAGTTACTGTTATCTTTAAGTTAGAATAAAACTATTGTTTGCTTTTATAAATAATGAAATGTTTCATTAGCCATAACTGAGTGAGTCCCATCTTATATCCGATAGCAAATATAATTATATATTTTTAAGATTATTTTTATATATTTTTAATCGCAGAAATTGTTATTTTTTAATTTTATTTATGCATTTTAAAAATTTCAAAGGAATAAAAAGACATTTTTAGCAAAAAAATATACTGAAAAAGCATAAAATAATTTACACATTATAAATATAAAAATACAATTTTCAATCACTACCTAAGATCATAATCGCTTTTAAATTGAAAAAAAAATCTTGCATGCATATATTTTGATGTGTAAAGCTTAAATAGTGAAATTATTGTAATTTTGAATGAAGCTCGGTTTGAGCCATGCGGCCCACTTTTAAAACTCTTACTTGTGTAACCCTCTAACATGTTCCAATATATATGTACCATGCTTTCATGATGCTTAACTATTGGGGATATATTTGCTCTGCAATTGTGAATTATACATAATTTTCAATGTTATCAATGAATTTTACTTATTTTGGCTTTTTTGGCGCTACTCTGGCTACAAGTTTGGTGATTCTAACAAAAATGTATTGTGTATTATGTATTATCCCGTAAATCAATTTCGCCAAATCAAAAAATGGTCGCCAATAGATCGCTTAAACTCCAAGATTGATTTGCCACAAAAAGAGCATTAAATAATTTTGGCCACTATAATGTAATTTGGCGTTGTTGGCTGATAAAGGGGATTATACGTATGTACCCAAAAATGTATAAATAATTTCATGCGATCCTCGAATATTCAATGTCTACTACATTTTAATTGAGTAAGTATGGAATACAATCATTGGTGCTTTGATTGGGATTAAATTGATGAGCTTGGCTGAGTAACTTTTAATTTCTTGAGTAGTTTTTTGAAATTTTTTTCTCGCATTACTTAATTAAGGTTACTTAAATCATAGTAACTAATAAAGATTGATTTTTATTTTGCTATTGTGAACTATGCATATTTTGAAGCAATGATTGTAGAGGACTTTTGGAAGCTACATGAAATTCAATGGCTCTGATGACTCAATATAATGTCTTCAATTCAATGGCTCTGATTACTCAATTCAATGACTCTGAGGACTCAGTTCAATGACTCAATGAAAACTGCATGCGTTCCATGAACTAGACCGAAGAATAATAAAGTATATTTTCAAAAAAAAAACACATGCAATCCAACAGGCAAAACGATAAGCACACATTTATAGAACACCTGGAACTATTTGTTACCTACAGTGTACATCTAGTTTCCAACCATCTTCGATGGCGCTTCCTGGTATGGCCGGATTGTCCGCTTGGCAGTATAGGAATTTCCCATTGTCGTCACTGGTGGGTGTGAAAGTCAATGTGCTGGTGGTGACATTGCCTTGCGCGGACACCCTCGTCACTGCATTTTTTAGTTTGTAGCTACCTTTCCTCCAGGAAATGACAGCTGGTGGACGAGAGCCTTTGGCTTCACATTCAAACTGGACCGTCTTCATGGCTGACAGCCGTTTCCGTTTGCCCTTCACGCTGACAGAAAGTGGCCTGACTGAAAAAACAAAGAAAGAAAATTTTTATTAAAGTGGGAATAAGCATAAATATTTAATTTAGATTTGAAACTTTTTTTTACTCAGATATTTTTTCGAGCATTTATGTAATGAGTCTTCTTGACATTTTCTTTTGGAAACATTTGATATGTTATTATTTATTTAAGATAGATGAAAAACCTTATAACCCCAGCAACTCCGAACGATACCCTGGCTACTCCCAACCACCCCTGAACGACCTGACGCTTATATTAACGGAAACTGAAGTGGAATTCTAAAGATCTTTATTGGTCACTGTACAGCCTTTTCTTTGGGAAATACGCCCCATCATCGATGGGAGGGGGAAAATCCCTTATTTTTTCCTGAACCCACCAGGTTAACATGAACCAACCGACATCCACATCCCCAATTACAAAGGACCCAAGAGGCATAAGACAATTGAGCATGAAAATTGTTGCTATATACTTCAGATGATAAATCAGTCGGTCGGTCTGTATTTTCACATGCTATTAACTATATTAGTTCTGACCGTCCGATTGCAACCCCATTCGACAGGGACCTGATCAAGTGCTTTGGGGAGGTAAAAGGAGTTTAAAAAAGTTTGAATGAGTGCTTATTGAGAAATAAGCTTGGTACTTACGTATTTTATCATTTAACTTTATTGCAAAATTTGAGTCATCACCAATGAGTTGCTAAAACGCCAATTGTGGCAATGGTGTAATCCGTTGATTTTTATCACCAAATTTAAATATATCTTCAATTAGTCACTAAGCCGGTGGCGATCGTTGGCGAAGACGGTATAATATGTAAGTACCAAAAGTTCTTCAATTTGTTTAACCACCCGAAAGTTCTTGAGTCAGACCTCTGTTGAAGGGGTTTATATTGGATCCGCAGGTTCATAGGGTTAAAAGTGATAACTCAAAAAAAAAGACAATACCTTATATTTTTGAAAATTGATAGGTGAATCTGTGGCTACAATTTCAATTTAATTTCCCGCCAATTTTGATAGCAACTGGATTTGGAAAAGGCTTCTAAAAGGGAGCTTCGAATTTTTGGTCTTGTTAATCATTGCCAATAATTACTTAGTAGATTCCACAAAAATGCTACATCCACGTAGAAGATTGATATTTTGTAACTTCTGCTTCCCGATGCCATGCAAGTACTTTACGATCTCACACCAGATCTGTTTTATGTGAAGTTATGAGGATGATAGCAATTTACACTTTAAAGAGTATGCGAGACACTTTTTGGGAGTCTGTTTCCTCTGACGTATTAACAGCTTACCTACTCTTAGTCGCATTCTAATGGGCTCTATAGTAACTAATGTTTTGAAATGACAAATGATT
This sequence comes from Argiope argentata, assembly GCA_026289955.1. Lineage (NCBI taxonomy): Eukaryota > Metazoa > Arthropoda > Arachnida > Araneae > Araneidae > Argiope > Argiope argentata. Next base: position 3,213,916 of record JAOUZG010031333.1, read on the forward strand.
AATAATACACAAGTATATTTATGGAAGAATATGAGAAACAGTTTGAAATAAATAACCGCTAGATTTCCCTAATGACATCTATTTCTCAAATTATATAATTTGGAGAAGGCTTTGTCATGTGTAATTTCATATTGCTGGTTTTTATTTATTTTCATCTCTTTTTCAAGTAAATTTATTCACAATTTCTGATGGAGGTTATCTTTTCTTTCTGAAACTCGGCATAGTCATTAACCAAAGAAATTTAATGCATGCAGTGATAATTATTATTATAGATTATAACTAAATTGAGAAACTGCACTAATAATTACCATACAGTATATGAAAGTTAACTTGCATATATTTAAAACTACGAAAAGAAACCAAAAGCTTTCTTGAATAATATTTGAATGACATTTTTAATGTCTTTATCTAAGTGTCTAAGTTCCGAATAAAATATGCTAAATATCCAGTTACTAAAGAAAGTAATTTTAAACTACTCCGAAATAAAATAATAACCCAAATACATAAATTAGTTTCTCCATTTCCAAATTAAACAATTTGTTTTCTAATCTGTATTTTTAAAAATAACATTTACTATATTTAAAGCAGATTTATTGTATTAATCTCCCGCATTTTAATATTTTATAAATTCAAAAAATTTAAATAAGTAAAATGCAATAAATCATTCAGAAATATCTGACTTTTCAATTGGTAAACATTGATTTAAAAACCAATTACTACAAAATGCCTTTGTGTAAGAGAGTTTAGTGCATTAAAAATGGAAGATAGTAAAATATATTTAATTTATTGTCTTATGACATTTTATATCATGAAAAGGAATGTTTGAAACTGTCTCATTGCTCTGTTTTTAAAAATGAAGTGTCAATTGTAACACCAAAGTATAATAGTATTCTAACAGTTTGTAAAAAATGCTGCTTCAAGAACAAAATGGACATTTATCAGAGCAGATAACTTATGTGCAACTGAAGATACTTAATGACAAAATACCAAGGGTTATTAAATCTGGTTGGTCATCTTGTCTTCGGTGAACAATCACCATTATGTTCTGAATACTACTGTTGAAATTTCTATTCATGATATTTTGCGTAACTACTCATGTTTCATTGTACAGCACTTGCATTTTTTCCCCAAACATATACAATATTTTTTTAAAATTTACTTAGTTAAATCACTCACGCAAATGTTTTTAATTTTTTTTAAATCTATAAAATTTAATTCCTCATTTAAAATGTTTTTTTAATATAGTTTATAAGCATCATTAATAATTTTTTATATTCTCATATTGCTATAGCTTTATTTCTCTAGTTGGAGCAGCATAGACAACATTTTTGCTTTTGAGCTAAAAAATAAATAAATAAATAAATATTATGTATATATATATATATACATAATATTTATTTA
>JAOUZG010031333.1:3215716-3230008 GCA_026289955.1 Argiope argentata
ATATATATATATATATATATATATATATATATATATAGTATCTAACTTATTTCAATAACTTAAGCTCTAATTTTCGCCGCTCTGACAGTATTTTTTTGCTTTTCGTTGCATATCTGATCAGAACTTTTTGATATATGGTATGCCTTGGTTGGTTAAATAATATAGCCCAATATTTGGAGTTTATCATATTTGAGCCAACCTTTTTTAATCTTGTTGACAATCACAGAAAAATTTAATATTCTATTTACTGTCTTCCATTACAATTCAGGCGTAATACAACAAATTACTCAAGTCAGACTTAACGTAACAAATAAATTTATAACACTGTGGGAGCAATTTAAGCAATTGTATTAATAGGAACTTATATGTAAGTGAATTAAGTAAAACCAAACACTTTTAAATAAAAAATTCCATCCATTGTTTAAAAAGAAAATTTAGAATTTTTTTTCTTAATATCATCAACTTTATAAATTTATCCGTTACTATGTTTCTTATACAAATTTAAGATTTTTAAAACTCCTTTTTGCGAATAGAAATTATTTATTACCTAATTTACAAAACACAAACCGAACTCTGAAATGAATTATTGGAAACCTATGGTAACAAAATGAATATTTAATCCTTTGAGAAAATAAGAATTGAGGTTTATATTTGTTGTTTGGGCAGCAGTAAAGACCGAACTAAAATGAAAATAATGGCTAGCAAATATTTGAAAAAAAAACACTTTTCCGATAAATAAAAGTTTCTACCAAGATTAAGCGATTTACGAAATCTCCAGTTTTTCAAATTTTTACTTTAAGAACGGATGAGAACCCAGCACATTTTTCAAGCCTGTAATATTTACTTTTCTAGCTAATAAACAAATAAAAGTTCAAACCAGAAAGCTTTAAGTTAAATATTTAGGTGGGAAAGTATTTACTCTTTGCCGCTTTAGCGAATCTTAAACTAACTTTTTTTCTAGGAAAATAACTGTTTGGAATTTACTAAATATGTAGTTTATTAACAACATAGGTTATAAAATATCCGTATTTACCAAAATCACTAACAATCTAAGTAATTTTATGCAGTTTTAAAATATTTCATGTACATTTTTTTAAAATTTTTATTTAGAGATTATTATGTTCCAATGTTTCTCTTAGAATAAAATTCCTGTTTATTTCTGAGTTTTACTATTTATTTTTTCTATCTTAATATACATTAAAGTACCAAAGAAACTTCGATCCAGATATTCTAGGAAATTTACATACTTTCTTTGTTTTATTTTTAATTGCAAGTAAAGTAAATACGATACATTACGAAAAGATTAAGTAGGATTAGTTTAATAACTAAACACTTAACTACTATTAGTTTAATAATAACTAAAAGTTGCAAGAAAATATAATTTCGTAGATGCATAATTGGACTAAATGCCTAGTATGATTCCTAATTAATTTTTAATAGCATTACTCTTATTCTAATAATGTTTTCGTTAAATAATTCTTAAAAATTTTAAATTAATAATTAGTGTTGCAAAGGAAATATTTTATTAAAAATTTAATTTTAAACAAATATTTACAAATAGTTTTAACGGCATAATCTTGTTTAAAAAATAGAAGCATTCAGACATTTCATTGATAATTGATTTCCTAAGTAAGAAATATAAAATGCATTTGGATTCAAGTGGTATAATGGAGATTTATTTCTTTTTCTTTTAATTAGCGTTGTATTTTAAAAAGAAAGAATAGTTAAAATTAGATAAATAAACAGCATGCTAAAACGTACTAGCTCTATCCATAAGGATTATAAATAAAATATTCATTTTTGTATAAAGCAAGTATTGCTATTAAATCATTTTATCTATTGCCTGAAAAAACTTTGTACAAAATTCTTAATCGAATTAAAGTGTTTTTTAGTAAACCCATTGAGAGCACTGTCAGATTATCTATTAGTGTGGGTGGAAGTTTCTACTTATAATTCCATTAAAAGAGTCTATTAAATTAAAGAACTTTTAGAGGCTTTGCTTTCCATTAAATACTAAACCTTAGAAAATATACCAGTGGTTTTGCTTATTAAAGAATAGAATAAAATGGCTGAAAGAAATTCTTTGATAATTCCTTTTTCAATAAATTTTGAAGACAATTGTGGATAAAAGGAAAGTCAATATAAATAATCGATAGTATATTTCTAAGCTTTTAATTTTTGAATTCTTCTATATATTTAATTGTTCATTGTATACTTTCAGGCAGAGAGTTTTGCATCTTCTCCGTGATCGGGAGCCCTTGGTTCCAGTCCTAGTTGGGGCATTGTGGCTTTCTTACTGTTCTATCTATGATGTGCTTGAATGTGCCCCTGCCCCTGTAAGAAGAATCTCTGCAAGCGAATGTCATGAACACGTACTCTTGACCATAGTTTACGCTACTTAAAACAAGATACGCTCCCTCGGCTTAAAATCGCTGATTGCTTTAGCGTACTTGTTCTGGCAAGTGCCAGTAGAAACTGGCAATTCTTGAATTTATATATATTTTTAATTCTTAAAAAAATTATTGCAATATAACTTCTGCAAATGAAATTGATCTTCAGCTTGGAATCTGAAAATTTTATATTAAAATAATATGCTATTTATTAATAAATATTTAGTTAGACGAGATCTTTGGCCATATATTTTTTTATAATCGATAATATGCACATCGAATTTTTAATAAATTTTCACCTCTGTATTTAATTTCCTACAAAAAATTTCATGCAAGTAATTTTTCCTATTTTCCCATTTTCTGAAATTAATAAATTGATGAACATCGAAAATGAAAAGATTTTAGAGAATAATAAATTTTATTACTAAACATGTCTTTAGTAATATATATTTTTAAATAAAAAAATGTGTGAAGCACATTTTTTTTGCTTAATTTAACACAATGTATTTTGTACTTGTATAAAAATTCAAATCGCTTTTTCTATTTCTTTTTTGTTTGATTGTTTTAGTTCTACTGTACAGCATTAAAGAAGTCGCGAAAATAACATATGCCAGATTTATATATATATATCATGCAAGTAAGTATATATATATATATATATATATATACACTAAACAAATATTTTCTCTAGATTTTTTTTGAGATATATCGTTCAAAATGAATGATATGAAGTAAAATAATTTTTGCTTCATTTTCAGCGACAGATTTCTTTTTTGCACACAAAATCAAGTCGTTTTTCCTTTTTCTTTATTATCTGATCTCATTATTCCCTTCTATTGTTGAAAATGAATGATTGATATTTCTTTTTCATCTACCCTGTTATAAGAAGAATAAGAATGATAAGTTATAATACCTTTAAGAACAACTTGAAATTAAAAGAAAATAGGGTTTTTGCATTTTTTATGGTATTATGAGACCATAGGATTGATTCTATGATGACTTAGGACTAGTAATTTTGTTACAGATGCCAATGATTATAAGCATTCTGACTTTAAAATTTACGTCCGTCTTGTTAATATTAAGGAATGCCGTGGATAGTTTCTGATTTTTCATTTTTCTTATTTTTTACAAGCAAATATTTCGTAATTATATTTATATTTTCCATAAACGTTTTCAATGTAAATCATGATTAATATTAAGAAAATTCAATCTGAATGTTATCTAGAGGAAATTGTGGGTGATACAATTCAACAAAATACACCATCTATGGTGATATATTATTTTGCTGCTTTTGAGAATTATTGTCATTGAATGTGTTGGATATTTTTGAACCCAAATTTTTAATCTCAGACCATGATCTCAATTTGCATATGGCTGGTGCATGTTTTACATATTTTTGTTGGCAACACTAGAGGGGTGTCATACACATATAAGGTGTATGTATTTTTGCGTTGGTGTTGATGCTGACTTCGCGAGGAGCGAGTGAACGTCTGAGACATGCACCAACCGGGTTCGTGTAGTATTATGCTCTTGTTTTTATTGCTCGAAGAAACGAGTTATGTTTTTTATATAACTGATTAATAAATCTATATTTTAAGAAACTCGGCTCCTCATTTTAAACCATAGCCGACAACAGAATGTTAACATAAGAAATCGTTTTTTTAAAGGGTGAACAATTAATTGTCATAAAACTTATAATTCAAATCATGTGCAATTTATTAGAGTTTTTTTTTAATTTTGAAATATTTTAGAAGAATTTGCACTGTCCCGTATCCTATAATAATAATATTTCTTGCATTCAAACACATATAAGTTAACTGTGCTTATGCTCTGAAAAATTTCCGTTTTTACTCACACGTATAGCCAAGGAAAAGAAAACTCAAAGACAGAAAGACTATCCTGTCACTGCCCTCCAAGAATCTGGGTCAGCCTTAATGTAATTTGAAATTTAAGTTAATACAGATTTTGACAGTTGTCCGATATGTTTCGGCCTGCATTTCATTTTGTCACATTAGATAACATCTTTTTCTCCTTAATAAAATCAAGACACAAAACATTATGTTCTCCGTTACTTTTTCAATGGATATTCTAAAAGATTTTTTTCCTTATATCATTGTTCCATGTTAAGATTTTTGAAATATTCACCATTATCTTTCTCATTTGATTTCTCATCGTTTCAAGTATTCGCCATTATCTTTCTCATCGTTTTCAAGTAGTTTAGATTTCATAAAGAACAATTATTTACATTCCTTAATATAAAGTTTTAGAAACCTCGTTCCTTGAATACTGAAAACTTAAAAATGATATGATAATATTTATATTTCCAATCAAAAATGTATTGTAGACGAAATTTTTGTTTCAACGGAAAAGATTGGGAGTGAAGATTGTATCTTGAGGTCTTTAAAGTTCTCAGTAGTCAGATATATTTATTATATTAATGGCTGAGAATGTGAAGAAAAAAAAGTATACTGCTATGCTAGTGATGTAAGTTCAAAGAGCGGAAAATAAAATTGTCTTGGAATTTTAATGCTTATATGCCAACATTTTCTTAAGGTTATTTTCAACCGATGAAAGTTTTTTTAGCACTATCCTATTAAAATAGTATGTGTACAAAAACAACACCAATTTTTAAAACCGCTTGCTTTATTCATCTACATTATCTATTTAAAGAATCCTCCCTCCAAGGATTTTCTACCATTTATTCAGACCAACAAAAATGGTCTTTACTTTTTTTAATGCATTTAACCTTTTAATGCATTTTTTGGTGCATCTAACTGACCTCTTAATCCTTTAATATATACAAATTGCTTTGCTGCCAGTGTATTTGGAAGTTTCTACCAAAGTAAATAGAATGCAGATCACTACAGCAACTACATTATATATTCAAAGAATCATCCTTATAGGATTTTTTGCCATATATTCAGACCAACAAAAAGAATCTACTTTTTTGAATGCATTGAACGCTTTTGGTGCATCTAACTGGCCTCTTAATCATTTAATATATACCAATTGCTTTGCAGCCAATGTATTTGGATACTACTACGAAAGTGAATACAATGCAGATCACTACAGTAACTACATTATCTATTCAAAGAATCATCCTCCAAGGATTTTCTTTCATATATTCAGACCAACAAAAAGAATCTTTACTTTTTTTGAATGCATTGAACCTTTTTGGTGTATCTAACTGGCTTCTTAATCCTTTAATGTATACAAATTGCTTTGCATCTAATGTATTTGGAGACTTCTACCAAAGGGACTACAATTCACACCACTACAATAACTTACCTATGCTTCTTGATTCAGTGATATTAATCTGCATATAACATAATTTTGTCTATTTTAATTTATATTTTTGTTCTGACTTAAAAGTCATTTTTATCAGTAAATTCAAATAAATAAGGTATGATCCTATAAAAGTGTGCTTAATTATGCAAGATCCTATAGAAAAGAATAGTTCTACCATCTAATCAAAGAATTATCCCTCCAAGGATTTTCATCCAGAAATTCAGACCAACAAAGAGATTATCTCCTTCTTATTATATAGGTTAAATATTTAACAGCTCTCATAATTTTTTAATATATTTCAACCAAAACTTTGTTACTAATTCATTTTAATATTTCCATCAAAGTTAACACAATGCGGACAACTACAAAAAATTATTCATATTTCTTTCCCTCTAAACTTATTTTATCTTCATAAATGTATACATGTTATGTCATTTAATAATTTAAAAACAATTTTAGTATCAAGCGCAATAAAATGGGCATAGGTTTTCAAACCCTTTTATGTGCAAGTGTTCAACTATACAATCCAATCAAAGAATCATCAAGACTATTAGTAACATTTCATCAGAAATTCAGGTCCCAAAACAGCTTCTTTATTTCTTTTTGAATACATTTAATGCATTATTTGGCATATCTAACTGCAATCAAAATCATTTAATGCATACACACGGCTTTGCGGTCAATACATTTTGACATTTCTACCGAAATAAATATGGATGAATGTGGACAAATACAATAATATAACCATACTTCTTGATAAAGTGATATTTTTGTTTAACTCAATTTATTTTGTCACTTTTAATTGATATTTTTTATCTTTTATATTTAAAAACATTTTTAACTACAAATAAGGGTAGTGTTTGAAACGTTTTACAAAAGTTAGCATAAAAGATTCATTCCGCTAGGCCTTGTTGCCATTATGTCTCCTTATATATTGAGACCAGCCACAAAAAAAGGTTCTTTAACTCTCTTTGAATTCATTGAACATTGTTTAGTATTTCTAATTGTCCTCATAATCCTTTGATAAAGGAAAATTTCTTTTCAGCCAATGAGTTTGTATACTTCCACCATAATAAGTGCATTGTGAGAAACTACAATAACTTGCCCATATTTCTTGTTTCAATGATATTCCTTTGCATCTGTACTTATTTGACTTTTTTGATTTAAATTTCTTATTTAATTTTATTTTTAGAAGCATTTTAACATCAAGTGCTCTAGAACAATAGTAGAGTTTGACAGCTTTTACCAGAGTTCAACAATGCCATCGAAAGTTTCATCCCGTTAAGCATTGTCACCATTACATCTCATCATATATGAAGACCAGCCACCTTGAATTCATTGAACATGATTTGTTGTATCTAACTGTCCTCAAAATCCTTTAATATATGCACACTGATTTGTAACCAGTGTGTTTGGATACTTCCACGGAAATAAGTTCATTTTGGACAACTACTATAACTTAGCCATACTTCTTGCTTCAATCATATTTCTGTGTATCTAAATTTATTTTGACTTTTTTAATTTAAATTGATTATGCCTTTTCGTATTTTGAAACATTTTTAGATTCAACTGCACTATATAAAGGTACTCTTTAAAATAACTTCTAATGCTAGAGATCAACTGTTTTATCTAATATAATCTAAAATAACCTTTTTAAGCTTTGTGTCTGTTACATTTGGTAAAAAAAACTTATCTACAAAAAGATTCTATACATTTCTTTGAATATAGTAAACACTATTTTGGGCACCAAACTGTCTTCATAATCATTTAGTGTGTACAAACTATTTTCTAGCCAATGCTGTGTAGATACTTCTACTGAAGTAAATATAATGCAAACATTTACAATAACATTGAACATTGCTTAATGTATCTAACTGACTTTCTAATCCTTTAATGTATGAAAACTACATTGTAGCCAATGTGTTTGAATACTTCCATCAAAGTAATTACAAATCAAAGTATTGTGGACAACTGCATCCATCAAAGTATTGAGGACAACTGCAATAACTTAGGCATACTTCTAAATTCAATGATATTTCTTTGTGTCTAAACATATTTTGATTTTTTTAAATTAAAATTCTTCATGTTTATCCGCATTTAGAAACATTTTTAGCTTAAAATGCATTAAATAAGAGTAATTTTTTAAATATCTTATTATACTAGAGCTAAATATCATGAACCATCTAATATATATCATATAAACAAAGAATCATCTATTTAAGGCATGTTACCATTACATTTGGTCATACAATACCGCCTAGAAAAAGATTCTTTACATTTCATTAAAAATAGTGAACATTACTTGGGGTATCTAACTGTAATCATAATAATTTAATATATACGAACTGTTTTGTAACCAATGTTGTTTAGATACTTCTACTAAAGTAAATACAATGCAGGCAACTACAATAACTTCTATCCACTCCAAGCCTCTACATCCTCTACATCTCGGAATGAGGATAATTAGACGAGAGAAAATGACATCTGGCCGCTGTCCACTTCGAATGTAGGTCAGCCGAAACCTAATTTGAAATTTCAGTTAATACAGCTTTTGACAGTTGTCCGATATGTTTGGACTCATGCTGTCTCTTGTCAGGAGAGAGCTTCTTTTTCTATTTAATGAAACAGAGGCAACTCGCATCGCTCCTTAGATATTATATTGAATGGATCTTTTCAAGTTACTGGAGTTAAAGTCTAACTTACTTTCTTTCTTCTTTTTGGTTTATTACTGTCCAATCCAATGCTTAGTTTTTTTTCCAACAAAAAATATTTCTTCTCTTCTCGTTTCTTTCATTTCCAGGTGGGTTGCTTTTCATTCTAGATAATTATTGGCATCGTTTCTTATAAAGTTTTGGAGACATTATTCTCAGTGTATCGAATTTTTTTTTGAAAGAAATAAAAATAAAACTGCAGTTCCAACTAAAATCGTATAATGGTCTTTTTCTGATAGACAGAGTGCTGTGCTAATTGACTTAAACCTGGCTGTGTGGTAGAAACAGAACTGAAAAGAAAAGACTTTAAAATTTTTATTTTGGTTTTTGAACGCCAAAGTAAAACTATAAACAGGAATTTTATAGATTTATTTTAGTATTCATCATTTGTGGATAAATTCCTGTATCAAATTAAGGGATTTTGTAGGCTTAAGTAGAAAAAATAATGTTTATTGAACCTAAAACTTCTAAATAGCAAAGCTTGATGTTTATTTGTATATGTAAACTATAAGACCTTTCTGAATAAAAACATATCTTCAGTTAGAAAACATTTTTTATGAGTTCATTTTAGATTTTAAAAGTTGTAACTTAAATCGATTTATCTTATGGAAATAATACAAACCGTAAAATAAATTTTAAAAATCGTTTTTAATTTTTTTTAGTTATTTTGCATTCACGGCCAAAATATTACGTAACATGAAAGTATTTTCTTTAGAGCATGCTGTGATTCAACTTTTTCATGACTATATTTTTGATAAAGAACGAATAAGAACTTTAGTAAAACACGTGAAACAGAAAATTATTCAATTTTGATTCATTGTTTTCATTTCATTTAGAGCAATGCAAACTATGAACTTCGAAATTTGAATGGATCACGCCTAACAGATCTAGTAAACTAAGTATATGCCTGAAGATGGTTAAAGCTGCATTTAGTCAATAGAAGTACTATTCTAATTTATTAAATACATTCTATCTAGAATAGTAGAGACTTCGGTGTGTGGAGTATTTTGCTTTATTCTCCTAAAAATGAGCTAAAAGCAAAATATGTCGAGGGACGGAAATTTGCCAAATATTTAAAATTGATTTTGTACATGCGGATATTTCTTTCAACATATATGGACAAAAAAATCTGCAATATATTTAAAAATATTATAAATGTTATAGCAGAACATAGATAAAAATAAGATTCAACCCCTTTTGTAAATAATTCGAGAGAAAAATATTTTTTTTATTAACACTATAAATTATTTCGCTGCAATACATTCAGTTCCTTTAATTCATTGCAGGTAAAAAAAGGAGTTAAAACATAAATAAGGATTGAGGAAAAGAAATTTTAATGGATAAGTGTTCACGGGATTATTTATTTTTGATAAAGTAATTTTTTTATAAAGAGAGTTTAATTTATAAATTCCTTAATGTATTTGTTGAAATTTTAGTCTTCAAATTAAGGATTTTGATTTAATCTCCTGGTGTATGGACCTGCAGTAGTAGATAATACATACAAGAGAAGTAGATAATATTGAAAATACGGAAGGATATTATATGGTTTCTACATTAATTAGAAGTAAAAAAAAAGAACATTTAATTCCTTCTTAGCAAAATGTATCTAATTTCATTCACGCTAATATCATCTAAGCTAATATTTTCTTCTTAATAAAATGTTTCTAGTATCATTCACGTTAATATCCTTATTTTTTTTCATTTACTTAAATAAACAACGGACAGTGCCGGCTTTCTGGCACAGAGGTAGCCTACCTCGTGTCCTGGGAGTCGCGGGTTTGAGTCCCGGTACGAGCAAGGTTGTTCTGCGTGCTGTCTGTGCGATTTTTGACTGTGCCCCCCCCCTGTAAAAAGGGATTGTGCTAGCAAATGCGATGAGTGTGTAGCTAAATCGTACTTTTGGCGCTAGTTAGCGTTACTTCTAAATAAAGAGACGTTCCTTTCGTCTTAAATCTGCTACTGTATTAGCAGGGGATTTGTCCATGGCAAGTGCCATAAGTAAGAACGGGCAGAGATTTTCGAATATATTTTTATCACTATTGTCAAACAACAGAATTATAAATAACTTTATTACATTAACAAAAAAACCCCCCTTCACTATCATAATTATGAATCTAAAATAGCAGGAGCTTTCAGGTGATAATCTAAGAATGCGCCCTTCAAAGCTCCATACCGTCTTTAAATTCTATTGCAAATTAACTAATTTTCTAATATAATCAGAGAATTGCCGAAATCATCTCTAGTAGTTGAGATTTTTTAGCGATTTCTTTTTCAGTTGCAGTTCAAATATTCCTTTTTCATTTAAATTCTTTCATTAAAGGCATTATAATCTATAATGTTTCCATTAAAATTACTGACGGAATTTTTACTGACACAACTAATTTCAACTCATGAAAAGCTAATGTACATAACTGCTACATATGCTAATTTAGTCTTGTAAACAAGTTATATACACATGTATTTCTCTTTTCTTAATACTAAATTCTAAGAACTGAGTTTAACAAATATCTTCCATTTCGTTCTAATTTAATTTTCTTCCTTGCTAATTTAATTTGGAACTTCTCTCTAAGTAATAAAACTCCGTTGTTTAATAACTTACATCCACTTCGTAAATCTAGTTCGGTATAATAATACATTTGAAAAAGTATACGACGTGATAATTATATTAACAAACAAAGAGTTTACTCCAAGATACACTATAAAGAGCTAAAAATAATTATTTTACTATAATTTAGGAATGAGCTTATGAAGTCTAGGTAAATATGAAATAATGACATTAGCTTTAAAATGAGAGTAAAGACATTATTTAACAAAACCTCTTTATCATGTTAGATAGTTATAAAAAGCTTTAGGAACATTCTATGGCAGCGAATCTTGTCCTATTTATTTCATTTAGTAAAGTTCTTAGAAATTTGTTTACATAAAGAGCTTTGAAACGAGTTTCTAGATTTGAAATCTTTAATTACATGAAGATGGAAAACATTTTATGCTACCCAAATTAATCCAATAATTCATTTCTCTAAAATGAAAATTTCTGTATAATACAAGATTCTATCTGAATTACCGTTAATAAATACCAAGATATCATCTTGTTACAAATAGTAGATTATTTACCTGAGGTAGTAATTTTCTTATATATGCTGATGTGAAATTTAATATTGTAAGTTAATATTTGCTTCATAATAAAATAAATAAAAAAATGAGCTTTAAATTAGCACTGTAAGTTTACTAAAAAAATTCAAAGTAATAATACACATATTACATTTTTTAAAACAATTTATATGGAACATGAATGTTTCAGACAAAAGATTAGTGTACATAATTAAAGACATGATTAATTTCCTAATGGCATTAACAGTTCTTCAACTCTGAAATTTTAAACCAATTTTTTTAACATTTATCCATCTGGTTTGAGCTTTTGAAATTAAATAATGGTATTTAAAATTTGTAAATATCAGGTGAGTTTATATATTTTTAAATATTCGAAAATTCTAACGACTTTTATTTCTTATAATTGTTTTCATTTGAACACATTTTATTTCAAATAACAAGGCGATATTCAACACTCGTGTCATAAAATTTCAAACAAAATAACAAATCAAACAAACCTATAGAAAAGTAGATTATAAGTCGATTATTTGAAAAGCTGATTAAATTATTTTAATTTCAATGTCAATTTAATTAAAGTTAAGCTTAATTAAGTAGTTAAGTTATTTTTATTTTAATGTCTTGAACAGATGCATTTAATTTAAAGCCTATATTACTGGCAACAAATTTTCGTATTGTAAGAGACAGTTCTATGCATAAAATGGAAATATAGTATATACATTAAAGTGAAATATCGAGATTAAACCTATTCACCCGATATAGGTCTGGTATTTCTGTATATTTCAACACATGCTTCATTGTTGAAATATATCTTCAAAACTGTTTGGCCATTTATATGATAAGACCAGACAGCTTTTTAAATTAATAGATAATTCTTAGAATCATTCCATGCTCAAAAAATAATGTGACTTCTTGATTATTCTGCTTTCACAGAATTTTCTCTTCTTCCAAATTGAAATATTGGCCAACACTATGATTTCACCATAAGTTTAATTTGAGTTGTATGCAGCTATGTTTTACAACTCATATATATTTTTTTCTTTTTGATTTATATGTTTGAAATTAGACGACTTTCATATTTAGAAAGTTCCAGAAGACGATTCTTGTATTCAAAATGGAATTTATCGCTATAGCATGTTTCAAAGTTAACAAAGTTACTTCGTTCATTAGGGCCTCATTGTTTTAGACCATTTTCCAACATGCTCTAAAAATAAAATCATCATAACTTTATGTTTTGATTTTATCAGAAATTTATCTTCTTTTAATTTCAGGAAATGTCTAACTAATAATCATGATATAAAATTCAGATCGGATATGTATTCAGTGGTGTCCTCTTTGTCATTTTTTGTCATTTTTTCTAAATATCAAGATAGCAATTCCAGGGACGAATAATTTTAATCTAATAAATCAAAAATATATTGATGCAGTAATGTTGTAAATGAACCTTTAATCTCTTCATTTACAAATAAATCAGAATTGTAGATAAAGCGTTAATTTGGATGTATTTTAAACTTGATTTTTTTCTTAGTATTGCATCCACCCAGTTATTGTCGAAGATTGCCCTTTTCCAAAATATGCATTCCAAATATTGCCATAACCCCATTTATGCATCCCAAATATACATCCCAATTTTTTTTCATCATCCCAAGTATGCATCCCAAATATTGTCATACTTGAAGATTTTAATTTCTGAACATGTTAAAAAAAGTGTCAGATACAAATGCTATCTGCTTGTATTTCATGAAAAAAGAAACTTTAACTTAACCTTTAAGCTCAGTGTATTTTCTAAGACAAATATTGCACTTCAAAGCTTAATAATTTTTGAAGATGGAGAACAAAATGTCCTTGTTGGAATGATCAAAGTCAATCTTGAAGATGCAAAATAATCAGAAACACCATTTATGCTCATTTTTGCATCTGAAAACGCGCACTGATTATGTTACCTGTTATAAGTTTCATCCCGTACGAAATATAATTCGCTAAGTATCTGAAATAAACGAATAATTTAAAGAGTAGAAATATATGCAACGTTTAGTAAATACCTGCATCAAATGAAACATCAATTAATCAAATACATTAAACCAGTATAAATTGACTTCAAATTCTTTGGCAATTGTGAAGTATTAGAAGGAATCGATTGATTTACCAAGTGTATTAATTCAGAGTGTTTCAGAAAGTGTAATTAAGCATGTTGATTATAGAAGCAGGACACATTGATTAATTCTGGTGCATTAGTTAAAAATGAGTGAGGTTAGATCGTAATTCATCAATAAGCCCGTCTTTAAATTATGTTACTTATGAAAACTTCATAGCTGGAAAATTTCGCTAAACATATTTTTGTAGCCCGTCTTGACTAAAGATAATAAATCATCAATATCTCCGGATATCAACAAAACATCATCATTAATAAATATAAATATTGTTTATATAACGATGTTTTAAATATTTTGTTTTTTCACAATAAATAAAGTTAATTTAAATGTTTAATGACAAAATAATATTATCGACTGTATTATATTTATTGACTGCATTAGGAAATCATTAAATAATATCATTGATAAAAATTTCATGGCTGGAAAATGTTGCCTAATTTTCGTAAAATATTTTTACTTCAATGCTTCATAACCAAAAATAATAAATTACTTTTTCCCAAATATTTTCGTAATATCTGCATTACTAAATTTAATTTACAGTTGCTTCAAATGTTTAATTTACAGTTCGATATTTTAATTATCTTAGGCTCCATTGATCAACTTTTCATTCACTTTACAAAATAATATGATAAGTAATAGTAT
>JAOUZG010031333.1:3288333-3323776 GCA_026289955.1 Argiope argentata
CACACATCACATCAGACAACTTTTAATTTTAATCAATATCAATCTTTATGTATATATATCCTCATCAAACCATAAGAAAACTAAGATAATCTCAACTCCCACTTGATAAATTCTTAAAGACTTTGTAGGGGAACTGCACCTTATTAATGGATTTCATGAATATGACGTTTTTATTTATAATTATAATATTTGGCATAGGATATATTTAAAATTTTTTGATTTAATGATGTAAATATTTTCAAAGTTAATAATGCAAATTATTGCACAAATATTACCATAAAAATGTGATATGCATAGCTTTAAACACTTTTTAAGTGTTTAAAAGCTATTAATATTTCATGACTTTTTTTCATATTTCACAAATAATTGTATTAATACAATTTTGTCTATAGAATGAATACATTGTTATATTGCAAATCACATTATACTGGTACTTTAAATTTATTGAAGAGCCAAGCCAAAATAAAATAATTTATAGATGCCCTAAGAAATCAGTAAATTCTGCTGCTATATGTAAAATAAAAATAAACCCTAGTCATCCTTCCAGGACCGAGGAAAATACTGATTGTTTTATAAATGTTGAATTTATCATAAATGCTTTCGAACGTAACCACAGGAAATACAAAGGTAAAGAATTTCGATTCTCATATTCATTAATAGAGTGTGTATTTTATGCATTTTTATCTACTTTTAAAGTTCAAAAATATCAAATTGTTATAGTAGGAAGTTCGGATACCAAAAATCAATCACTTAAATGCGTGGCATGAAATAAGCTTCTCTTTCAACATAACCACAGTAAATCTTCCAGTAAACATTTTGAAATCTCACAACTAAAGATATGATTTGTGCTTAAAATAATTGCTTCTTACTACCCGAGATCAGAAATATCGAATTGCTATAGATAAGAGTTAAAGTACCTGAAACCAACCACTTTAATATTTCGTATAAATAAACTTCCTCTATTTTATTCCTCTATTTTGTTACAACAAATGCATTGTTTTATAACAAACAGCTGGTCAAATGCATAGAATAAATCTTGGAAATGTTGAATCGTTCTTTATATATTGATATACCATACTTTCTTCTGCCTTTTTTCATAGAATAAAAAAAAACACTTTTTCTTGATATCTAACCTAATCTATAACAGCGAATAATAAATGATATTTTGCAATAATTACCAATAAATGTCAATTATATGCTAATTAAGAATTTTTGTGATCTTCAGTATGATACCTTACAATAAACACTGTTTGAAGCATTAGGCCATCGTTCCCTAAAACTTTGAGAGAATTCTTATGATATCCAGAATGATACTTTTTGATAAACATTCTTTGAAACATTAAACCATCGTTCCCTAAAACTTCGAATATAGCATAAATAAATTTCCATTTGTTCCAAAGAGAAATATTACATTAATTACTATATTTTTGTGATATTCAGTATGACACCTTTCTATAAACACTGTTTGAAACATTATGCCATCGTTCCCTAAAACTTTGAAAGAATTTTTATGATATTCAGAATTATACCTTTTGATAAACATTCTTTGAAACTTTAGGCCATCGTTCCCTAAAATTTTGAACATAATATAAATATATTTCAATTTGTTCCAAAGAGAAATATCACACTAATTACTATATTTTTGTGATATTCAGTATACCTTTCGATAAACACTGATTGAAACAGTAGGCCGTCGTTCCCTAAAACTTTGAAAGAATTCTTATGATATTGAGAATGATACTTTTTGATAAACATTCTTTGAAACATTAGACCATCGTACCCTAAAACCGAATATAAAATAAATATATTTCAATTTGTTCCAAAGAGAAATATTACACTAATTACTTTATTTTTGTGATATTCAGTATGATATCTTTCGATAAACACTGTTTGAAACATTAGGCCATGGTTCCCCAAAATATTGAAATAATTCTTATGCTATTCAGAATGATACCTGTTGATAAACATTCTTTGAAACACTAGGCCATCGTTCCCTAAAACTTCGAATATAACATAAATATATTTCAATTTGTTCCAAAGAGAAATATCACGCTAATTACTATTAACATTCCATTTCTGATTCATTAATTTTAATTTCTCTTAATAAGAGTACTTTTATAACCAGAATAAGGAGCAATCTTGTATCTTTATAGCGAATTTCAGAAGAGCTGCCATTGATAAAATATCAACCTTATAACAACATACCGCCCCTAATGATGCTCGAAAATATATATATCAACCTCACCAAATGGGGCGAAGCTGTGATAAAATATTTGTCAATTAAAGGAAAGAGGACCCGAAGTATGATATGGTTGATAGAAATAAACCTAACAAATAAATGACGGAAAGTCCTGGGATCGAAGCATAAAATACAATTAATTTATAGGATGGTATTTTCCTCCTAACTCCTAATGATGGCAGTAGTAAATAAACCGTGAGTTATTGCCCGAGCTGCTCCAACTTACTTACGGTTGATTATTTCTTTTGGGGAAGATGGCTGGAAGTCAAATATCACGAAACAAAATATTAATTCCAGTCTCGCAAATGCTCTTTTAAAGAAGTTGTCTTACTCTCTGGCATTGCGCTAAATCAAAACTGTAGAGAATCGGCTCAACTACGCTCTCGGTGACAGTCTTTGACCACACCCTGAACTGAGTTATGTTGTCACCGTTGTCGTAAACTTCAACGCGACTTGTCAAGTAATAAATGGTTTCCTACAAAGGTAGAACATAAATCTGATTGGTTAAAATAAAGTTCTCTAGGAAAAGTAAGACATGTGAAGTTTGGACAGCTTTCGGGTTGGAAGAAAATCGCCATTTTCGGTCGTGTTTGTAGAACAAGATATAAGTATTTTTGAATTTATATTAGAAAAGCGGGAATTTATGCAGAAACGGTATAACTACTTAATGTTTTGGTTTAAATGTTTATCAAGAATAATGCTATCTAGAATAAATAGAAAACAAACATGATTGATATTTCGGATATTCAAGCGCATAACGGTTTTAATGAAATGAATCAGTAGGCACGAAAATGATGCAAAAGAATGATAGGAAAAAACTAGCGTACATTCCGTTCTACTTATTATGTTTCTTGATTTAAAAAAAAATATTTACCTACGACTAGAAAACATCCCAAATATTACTTTAACATAAGGGTGTTTATTAAGATAAAACCAAAATTGCCTTACTTTTTTAAAAATTAGTTACAATTAAAATTAATTAATGAGTTTTAATTTTAAATAATTAATTAATATTTAGTTTTAAATTAAGTAGTTATAATTTTAAATAATTAATTAATAGTTGGTTTTAAATTAATTAGTTATAATTTTAAATAATTAATTAATAATTGGTTTTAAATTAATTAGTTATAATTTTAAATGATTAATTAATAGTTTTAATTAATTAGTTTTAATTTTAAATATTTAGTTAATAGTTAGTTTTTATTCATTAGTTTTGATTTTATATAATTAATTAAAAGTTAGTTTTAATTAGTTAGTTATAATTTTAAATAAGTAATTAATAGTTAGTTTTAATTAATTAGTTTTAATGTTAAGTAATTAATTAATAGTTAGTTTTAATTTTAAATAAAATTAGTTAATTAGTAACTTTAGCTATATTTCTGTTACCATCTCAGTTTTTAATTATTTTTAAATATATGGAAACAGTCTTTTTCCTGAAATATTGCCGTTCTAAAATTTAGAAAATAGTAGAAATAAACAATATGCTTCAAAATTTTCAGAAGATACATTTAATTATTAGTAAAAGGCATAATGTTCGTAAATTTTGGTTTTGTATAGCAGGAATTTGAGGAAAAAGCATCAAAACTTTTAATAATTTCACTAATGAGGTATTAATTTTATTAGATTTTAATGGGTAAAAAATTAAATATTTGTTGTCACTTAATTAGTTTGATTTTTTTAAAAAATATTTTGTTTCAAAAATATAAAGTCAAATACGAAATATGAATAGTTAAATAAAAGACTGATATTCTTCTTATTTTAAAATAATTTGTACTTTTTTTTTTAAGTAAGACACCATACAATATTTTCCTTTTTTTTAAATTTGAAAATATTATTATATTTTTATAATGCATCAAGGTCATACAAAATTTGAATTTCTTTTTTGTAGTAATATTTCAATTCATTATATTTTTAATATATATACGTATTACAGGCTATAACTTTAAATCAGTTTCCTTAAACTAACTTGTTTAAAGAATCTTCATATAAAGAAATAACTTTTAAGGCTTTTTCGCTCAGATAATCATGTAATTATTAATAACATCCTTTATTAACAAATATTGACATGTTTTAATTATTATTATTTAAAATTCATAAGTTTGAGCCTATTTTATCATTTAATATGTTACATGCAATAATTCTTATTGATTATTCCTACACTAAGAGAAACGAATTAAAATATTTTATACCCAATGTAATAAATGTATTATGTATTTATTATATTACTATAAATAATGTAATAAAATAATTTTTAAAATTCTAAATTTATATATTCTGAATGTAATAAAATGTGTTATATATTAAAATATGTAATACATCATAAATATTACAATAAAAGTATAATTTATTATAATAAAACTATTTTTATTATCCTAAAATTATAATTTATTATAATTAAATTAATAATTTTTTCTTAATAAATGTAATATAAAGTTAAATTTAATTATTACGAACTAGTTATATACTTCAAGATATATTCAAAACGGATCAGGAGCTTGAGCACAATTTTCTATTTTATATTATCTATTTTTTATAAATTATTTCTTCAAGCAGAAAAAGTTATGAGACTTTCTGTACTACAGAAATAGCTTTTAGAATGAGAATATAATTTCAGAAAAAAAATCATACATTAGTTCTATTTTATCCATATTCAGTTGTAACAAACTGCTTTTAATGTTATACAAAATCTATTAGTAAACTGTAAGAAACTAAGAGAATCTGAGTTTTTCTAATAAATTCTTAAGATTTTTTTGGATAACTATTCCTTGTACATAATTCGAGTTATTATTATCATTTTTTTGCATTTCACATAATATATTTTCAATGAATTATGCTCTTAATGGGAGAGTATTATATTATTTTAATTTCATTGTAATAAAATGTTTTATGATGTAATATAATTAAAAATTATCCGAATTTCATCAAAATAAACTGTTTTAATTAATAATATTGCCATTTTTCAATAATTATCATTTTTCACCGAACAGAGAACTTTTAATTCTCTTCAATATCACCCCTTACCTATATATGCTTAGCGAACCAAAAGAAACAAAAATAATCTGAACCTTTACCTGATAAATTCGTAAGACGTTTTGATGGTACTATTCCTTATATATGTTTTTATTTACGTATTTATTTAATCACCACACTGTAGCAATGTCTGCCTTCAAGACATGTAAGTGATTGGCATTGACTGGTGAAAGTGAAAGTATTTTTCCTTATTTCCTTAAGTTTATTTCTTTTCGCAAACAAGGATTAATTCTCACTTAATGTTTATGATAAGGTTAAAAGAAAATAAAAGTAAATTTAGTAAATTTCTCTTTTACGGCTATCTATCTGACACAGGTTGCTTTTGATATTTGTCAATTAAAAAGATTTCTTTCCGAAGTATGCAGTTATCTATATAGTTAATCTCTGAATGTGTGACAGAAAATTGCCCTGAAAACTTAATTAAATTTATTGAATGTTATTTCCATTATACCGTATATTTTCTGCCAAATAATTCATTTTTAATATTATTTATTAAAAGGAATTAATCTGTTTGCAAAATTGTATTGTTACTAATAAAATATTAGCTATCCCATAGTTATACAATTTATAAGAGAATTTGTATTCGTTTAAAATAATTAATATAATTATTTCGATTATTGTTTCTATTATTATTTCTAAACCCTTTTAAAATTTTTACATATGCTGGTGATAAACCATAACATCACGCACATAATTTTGGATTGTTTTATCGTTTTTTTTTTCATTTATGTTAAGAAATTATTTTAATGATTTCTATTTATTTTAAATTTTAGAATATACTTTAAGTTATTCAAAATTATGTTTTAGGATTTATATTACTGCCAATATTCCCATTGGTACAAAAGTGCAAGATATTTAAAAAAGTCATAATACCTTTTTAGGGTTTTCGGGGCCAGAATATGAATATTTTTAAATTTCTATATTATTAATTTCTAATGACACAAAATAATAAAATTCATCTTCTTTGATATTATGTGAATTTAAAATATTCGTATAGAAATATCTTCTTGATTCTAAAAAGTTCGCATATTTTAAAAAAGTTCATTCATAGACATTTGTTTACCAACATTTTTTTTTAATTTTTGAAAAATATCAATAATATTTAATTTTAGTTACATAAGGTCTGTTAAAAGAAAACAAGGGATCGACATTTAAATCACCTTTGAGAGTGGAAATATCCTTTTCTCCAATAATCTGTAAAATGAATCCGGTTTTAAAAAATACCGATTATAGAATTATAAAAAAGAAATTGTTCATAGTCCTAATATTGGTCATTATTCTTCAAGTGTGTGCTTATCTACAACTTTCAAATATTAAGTATGAAAACCAATAAAATTAAATCACACATTTTGCTCTTGTCTAAAATGCCCATACTATTTTGAGATTCAGTTTTTAAACGGGGTGGTTTCGAAGAAATATGTGGCCAATTTTGAGGCAGATCTCGATATTTTTCGTTAGATAACAAGCATGCATGTTCGACATTTCAAAACCAGCTCTAACTTTCCCAAGGCAGAATGTCCCGCATAGCTTTTGACTAAACAGTTACTTGAACCAAAATATACAGTAATAAAATTTGCTAGCTAGCATTTCTTTGGAAAATATTCCCCATATAATATTCTTTTAAAATAATTTTATCATCAAACTACGAACTCTATATAAGCAAATTTTTGAAAGGAATATTTTATTTCGAAACTTTATAGATATTTGCAAATTCGGTGTTAGGCTCTCAATACAAATTTTATATGTCAGGCTCAATATATATTTAAAATAATGTACTCATAGAAAGAGAAATATTATAATTCAAAAAATGAGTTTTTTGCCAAAAAAATAATTTTAAACTTGAAAATTTAGCAAAGTCTATAGGTCAGGGAAAATTGCTTGATTTACATAATTTGTAAAAGAAAAATTAAACAAGATTAAAAAGAAATCTGCTATACATTTTTAAACATATCACGCCTGAACATCATTTCTTGAACGGCCAAGCACCATGTGCTGATGCAGGCTAAATTATATTTTTATTCATTTTCATTGTTTCATTGAATGAGTCACTTAAGTATTGCAAACGATCCAAAAAACTTTGTCTTGCCTTTATTGTTTAAAAAAATATCACATTTCCTATTTATTTCCGTTCATATAATTATGAGCTCAAAATGAAATTTTTCTAGGCTTTATTTGCTGTAGCCATTAACTTATATTTAAAAAAAAATCAGAGTTTTTGTAAATTCAATGGCAAAGCGTTATTAAAAGCTGATTTTTTGAGATGCTCATGCAGATAATAAAATTTTTATTTTTTGCCTAAAGAATTTTGTTGACGCCTAAAACCTCATCCCAAAAACAACATCGTATGAAAAAATTGAAATATGCTATATTTGCAATCAATTTAATATTTTAAAGATAAAAATAAAAATAATATATGATATTTAGATGTCAAACCAATAAATATAAACAGTAGAATAAAAAAGAATAAGTTTGAATAGTGCTTCCTATTTAAAAATCTATTCATAGAAAGTATTAAATGCATTTAAATAAATTTAAGTATCCATTAATTACAATATTCATTAAATCTTTTAAAACAAAATGAAACATTTTTTTCGTGAAGAATGTGTTGAACCTTCTATTGTTTTGCTTGAACATTCTCCCTTTATATGAAGAGCTCCGTAGAAGTGCAAAGAAACTCTTCTTACAGCTTGTTTCTCCTGACAAAGTGGAAACCACAAAGGTCATAAATAATGATTAGTAGCAGATACTTCTTCTGGTAACCATGACTTTTCATGAGAAAACTAAGTGCTACTTCACATCGGAGACTATGGGATTAGTAACACAGTTTTTCCATTGTCGGTTGCCCATTTCTCATGTAGTTAAATTTATATTAATTGTGTTGTAAGAGTATCTTTCGTGTACAGTTTCAACAAGTATTAATAGGCCCTCAGTCGTATGTAACGTTAAATTAACAATTACTTGATAATTGGAACGGAATGTTAGATTGTAAGCTATTTATTCTCGAAATTAGCACATTGTTCAAATAATTAAGTGAGTGTTAGTTCAAATTGAACAAGATTTAGGATCATGTTACTAACAGCATATCTTAAATAATCAACATTGTTTTAACACTATTTACCTAATAATTAATGGATTTGAACTTAAAGCTGTATTAAATCTGCAATTTTTCTCAGTAACAATTCAAAACACAAGTAAACAATTTTATGCCTTATAATTACTTACTAATTAACTTTTATTTATTACCATGAAAGTTTTTCTTCTTAAAATATTAAAGGACTTAGAATGCAATAGAAGTATTAATGGGTGTGAGTAATTTTACTCGTATTGCAAAAACACTCATAAGTACAAAAAATAAAATTATCTTTGTTATTCCATTGCATATTTGTCACTAACAATTAATTTCTTTCATTTACTGATGCGGTGGAATTGTGAAATTTATGATAAATATATGTTCCTGGGGAAGGTTCAATGCTACTTAATCAATAATTTAATTTAACCAATATTTAATCTATTAATTTAACTAAATTTTGAATCAATTACAGTAGCGCCACATGGTGGTATTAGTAGAAACACTACGATTATGCAATATTTTAATAAGGATTTATAACTAATGGATAAAAAATAATAAAAAATAAACTTATCTTTTGATATTTTAGAAAAACTGCGTTTTTTTTTTTTAAATTTTCATATAATGATTGAAAAAAAGAATAATATAAAAATTAATTCGCATTCAGATGTGTATAATTACAGAATTCAAGCGTTTAAATTTGGTATATCCTGATTAGCAATGTTATTTTTAACTAATTTGGAATTAATATCCAGATACGAATGACAATACAAATAATTGATAATATATACGAAGGATTATAAGAAATCATCTGTTAGGTATCTATCTGCTAAACTGGTGATAATAATTAATTTCATAAATTAATATATTTTAATTCAAAGAAATGTTTAACATACTTTGAATTTCTATATCAACAATTAAGCTATTAAAAAGGTTAAGATAAAATTACATCTGATGTATTTTAAAAAAATATCCCTGATTAATTTAATTTCTATCTGTAAAGTCATTCAAATCATTAATCTATTATTATTTAAATCAGTCAGTTATTTATAGACCTGCTTTTAATATTTCTTATGGCGATATTACATTTATTTATTTTATAATGTATTAATGTAAATTACTTCAACTTATTTTTTTATGTTCCAAATTTATATAAAGAAGGTTTAAAGCATAGTAAAATAATGACAAATGAAATAATCCATGTTTGGTTACAAAATATCTTAAATAAGTAATTTTTCATCGACACCAATAAAAAAATTAATTTACGCTTCTGCATGGATTTTGAAATTAACCCTTTGCACACAGATGGTATTTTTCACTCACCATTCAAGACGGCGCATTAGTTTGGCTATTTATTTATTTATTTACTTTATATATATTTTGAATGTTAAAAACGCCATAGGAATAATTAAAAATATATTTTACAAATAAATTCGATTTAAAACAAATATAAATATTTATTTTTCAGAACTACCAAATCAATCTTTGCATTAGGTGAATAATTTTGCATCCAGTTACTTTTCCGAGTACAAAGGGTTAAACATGCTGCGATTTTATTTATGATATTTGTAAACGACTGTGAAAAGATTGCATCCTAAAGTAATCGTTAATATTATTAAATCTACAAGGATTAATTTTAGCTTTCTTCATTATTTCCTAACTTCTTTTGTGTAAGACTGATATACTGCAACCTCGTAAAGATTTGACTGAACTTATGATAAACGCAGAAAATGTGAGAAGAATAGTATTTCTTCCAGTTAACTTATTTACTCAAAAGACACTAATATCTCTGGCGTCTCCCTATTCGAGTTCTTTTTGTCAAAAATACGAGAATTCCGATAGTTTTCTTCTGAATGACAGCATAAATTCTCTGGTAATATTTTGCGCACACAGCAAAATAAAGTATCAGATTTCACTTGAAGAATTTCGCAATTATTCTCTTAGGGGCATATTCTCTCCAGGTTTGCCTTTGTTTTTAGCATCTTTCATTCTTTCTCAGAAGTTTATATGGGCTCAGAGTTCTTATTTCCGCATGCAAGCTGACGCACGGTAAGCGTAAACGTCTTAAAAATATCTTTTTACTTGAAAATAAGTTATTTTTCTTCTTTCTCATTTTTATTCCTATTTTTACGACTTTTATTCGGAGGAAAGCAGACTAAGCGAAATGAATTTGTGTCGTTCCTTGCTGAAATTCCCAAGGAAATTGGTTTATTATGCCTTAAAGAAATATCAAGTCTTAAAAATTGGAAAGATTTTCTTTTTTATCTTTTTGAGTTTACTCCTTTAATGTGATGGGGTTTTTTTTTAGTTTCACTTTATTTAATGGTTTAAACCTGTAAGAAAAAGTGCAAAATGCTGCTGGGCTCTATTTAGCTTTTAAATAATTGTGTTCCAAAACGTGTACCGCCGAGGGAAAATTTTTATCTGCTTATCTCCATCACGCAAAGGATTTGCCATTTCTTTTAGGTTGATATGAATATTTGTCGAAATAAGAAATGCGGGACGTAGGAACAAAATGGTTTAGTTAAAAAAAATAAAGAGGAATAACACTGACTAATAAAAATTTTAAAACGCTCTTATATGCTTCATACTTTTAAGAACAAAACTATGACAATGTTTTTCACTGTTATGAGATGAGAGTCTTTAATTTTTAATATTTGGGATGACTACGTCGAATAATGAAAAGTTTTGCTGTAGAAATGTTAAAATTTAAGAAAAATGTTTAAAAAAATAATCCTCGAAAATTTAAAACATTCGTGAAGCTTTGTTTAAGGTTATTATTCAAATTACTACTATTAGTTCACACTCTTCCTATAAGTATATAAATTCAGTTCAAATTTTTAATGGTTAATAAAATACCTTTTAATCGTCCATTCAAGTTCAAATACATATTTTCAAATTGTAGTGGATGAACCTTGAGGTTAATACAGATTTTTAAAATAATATTAATTCATTCATTAACTTTAATTAATATTTAATACTTCGAATTGAGTTTTAGTAGTTTCTAGTAAATGAAATCAAAGTGCAGAAGATCAATCGTTAAATAGCGAGGATTTCAGTTGTTTTTGCGGGAAGGTGAAGAATGTAAGTTCAATTCTTCTTAAAATCCATAATTTTTTTTGATAAATTATTTATATAAATTGTAATTATTTAATAAAAAGTAACAATAATAAACATTTTCTTTGTTGATTAAAATAGAAATTGACTTTTAAAAATTATTGTATTACTTTTTTATAGATATCTATTTATTCTTATATATTATAAAATACAACATTTTAACTCAAAATATGCTTCTATGCTAAAGAATAATTTTTCAAGTATTTTTTTTTTATTTTGAAGATTTTGTTATGTCTAATTCTATGAAAAATATCATAGAAAAAATAAAAAGAATTATCATACTATTTTAGTATTAAGAAAATGGCTGAATAAAACACTTACTATTTTATGTATTATTCACTAGTATTATGAAATTGGCTTATTATTTCACTAGTATTATGAAACTGGCTTGCATTTTGTCTAGTCAAAAAGGAAAATATATTTTCCAACAGTTAAATATCACCTTCTTCCATGCCTGATTTATTTATCAAATTGCCTGACTGAGTCTTTTAAATTACACGTGTTTCCATTATTGCAACTTACCATATTTTTCAATATCAAGGTGTAAGCTTAGAAAGAGTATATTTTGATAATGAGGAATTTGGTGAATGCAGGTAGACTTTTCTATTTTTCAACAAATAATTGAAAACGGGAACTCCATTTCTTAAGTAATAGTTACAACTTATGTTGTAATTTCGAATGGCTTTTGCTAGCGACAAGCTCGCTAATTCAGTCAGTGATTTTACGCCATGGGTACACCTTCTATACGTAAACTAGGGCCAAGAATACGTCTTAGATACTCGTATTACATTCGCTTGCACAGCCTCTTTTTACGGGGTTGGGGGCGCCTTCACACATCTCACAGATAGAACACAGAAGAAGAACAATTGTGTAAGCCAGAACACGCTATGAACTTCGGAATAAATGTATTCGTGCACTAAATAAAATTTCAAGACTAATAAATAAAATTATAAGTTTTATCTTGAATTTAAAGTACATGATTAGAAAAAAGCAAAACATTATATTAATAATTTCTATATCTATAAAAATTAACTAATTTTCTACTTTTTACACTAAACTATTATTATTTATTATCAAAATTTATCATTACACTTTTTTATATTATAATCATTATACTATTTCTTTAGTTTACTTTTATAATATTTGAAACATTTTGAAATTAGTTTTTTCTCCTCAGATTTACATTGTGATTCGGCACCATGGAATCAAAATACTATTATATTAATTGATTTATTATAATTTTGTTCTAAAAAATATTTAAATTTAGCATTATCCGCTGAATTTATGTAATCTTTTAAATTTACGAAATAACACAAACATGTTTCATTTTTTTCAAAAAATAAAGAAGTCAGTTTTAGAGGATTTAATAAATAAGGTACTTAACTGCATCAATATCGAAAATTATATTTCTCGCTATTTCATATCACATATATGCATTTATGAGTGCATTTCTGTATATATATATATATATATATATATATATATATATATATATATATATCTTGTAATAAATTTCTACTGCCTAGTGAATAAAATAATTGTTAAGTAAGAAATTTCCTAAAACTATTAAAAAAGAAAGAGTTGCTAAATCCTTTTTAATGAAATGCATATATATTTTTCTTGCATTTCGGTTCAACAAAAACTAAAAGGGATTGTTTTCGTATATAAAGTAACAGTTCGTAATTAATAGCCATAGAATTACAAGTTGTTATCCACTGTGCTGAAAAATTACCAAACACACTTAATACGAAGGTTAATTTCCTAAAATTCATTAGTTACTATTATGCTTCAGAATAATTGAAATATTAAAGTGTGCTCCTAAAAACTAAAATAGAGCATGGTCCGTTAAACAGGAAAGTAATTTAATTAAGGGTAATCAGAGAGTGAAAGTACAAAGATCCGAGTCGCTTAAAATCCTATTCTGCTTCGAGGTGTTCATAAAAGTGTGAAAGTGAAAGCAGGATCAAAAACTCTTTAGAAAAATAAAAGGATATTCGCAAAAATAGAAGAGTTTAATAAAAGAGCTTCAGAATGTTTTTAAAGAACAAAATTCTTTGTTCTCTTTGGGATTTAAGAGTGCTTGGAAAAACTGTTTGCAAACCAAAATGAGCTGATAAACGTCAGTTCCTTTCTGTAAAATTATAATAAAGACTTTTTTCACTTTTGTATGGCCCCTTTTTTTTCTTTCCAGATATACACAGGAACAAAATAAATGTTTTTTTCTCTTTACATTGTTTTAAGCCGACTTCAAAAAAGAACACAGTCTACTCTTTTTCGAGATTTTGCTTTTTTTAAATACCAATTATTATTTTTTCTTTCTGCACTTGTGTTTTAATTCTTTCATTCCAGTTTGCACGCCTGGATTAAAGTAAACTTGTGCTACGCTTCCCACATTTTCATGTACCGAATTAATTTTTTGGGGTGTTTTTATTTTACTAAGTTAACAAACATCTTTTTTATATATATTTAATTACTGATTTGTATCCTGTGAAATTTTTTGAAATATATAATTCTGCGTAATTACTATCCTAATAGAAATTTGCTCTTATTTTACAGCGCTCTTAGAATAATGTGTTTTTAGAGTGGAGTGATTCATGTAAAAATAATCTGATAATTTTTGTTATTTTAATCAAAGGAATTAAAGACCGTTATTTTGTAATCTTAATTAATACTATTTTATTTAATCTCATAATGTACTTTTTCCCAAAAGATTTCGTAAAGCAATTAATTGCTTTTAACTGATTAAAAAAATTTAAATCATTTTAAATTTATAATTATGAAATTAAAATAATAATTTCAATACAATTTCGCGTTTTATTATTTATAGCTTATATCAAACGATATTTTCATACATAAATGCCATTATAACAAAGCACAAAAAAATAGATCTTTGAACGCAAAGTTTAAACTATCATGTGAGATTATTATTATTTTTTTAATCATCATTTATCCTTATTAATTTAAGCGATTATTTTTTTTATTCTTAAAAGTTAAATCAAAACTTGATTTATCTTTAACAGATAACTTGATTTATTTTTAACAGAAGATAAAATCAGGTCAACTTTTTAAAAACGCATCTGCTTTAAAAAGGACCTACATAATAATAATGCACTACTGGTAAAAGCAAGTAAAAAATCTATATGCGATAAAAAAATGCTGATGAATATTGCCATTTATGCTCATTTTTAAGTGATTTCAAGCTACAACTATTCGTTGCCTTCAATTACTCAAACACCAATAACGGAAACTACATCCTGTTCTCACATGATAAAATATTGATGAGACTTAAATTTTGACAAAAAAGGAAATTTCGGACTAGATTTTTTATTATAGGTATTTTTTGTTGAAATATAAAAAGTTTTATTTCAATACATTCATTAATTAATCATTATATCATTCTCAATTTGTTTTATAAGAAACAAGAATATGCAAGTTATTACAAGTTATTACAAGTAATGCAATACTGTAAAATATACATATATATTGTGATAAATAGTTTAGTGGATACAAAGATATTAGTTAAATTGAATGGATATAAAAGTTACGGTTAAACTCAATGGATTTATTTATTGAACCCCAATAACTATGCTTCAATGAGTATAAAAGATTTATTATAAATATAAGTATTGACATTAGCATCAATAGGAATCATCACATTTCATATAAATATGCAGTTCAATAGCAATGCCTTTGTATTTCAAATAGATATTCCGAATGCATTCATCTCTAGCAAAGAAGAATCGGATATCTATATGTTTGTAAATTAGAGAATTTATGATTTCAATGAATTCCGGTATTTATTCATTGGTGAAATGCCATGTACTGATATATAATATTTTCAGGTATTTTAATGTAAATGGAATTAAATATTATACTTCTTAATATAATGAAAGGATTGTCAGTTATGAAATATTTCCTCTAAATTATAGTCCACTCTATGGTGTATAACTTTAATTATAAATATTAAGGTTTATTTTATGGATTTACAGAAATACAAAGTAGAAATATTTATATAGTTGCAATTATTCATAGTTGATGTTTGGGCAATATACTTTTTATAAAGAGGCCTCCATATTAATTTTTGATATTTATTACATATTTTATTACATTAAAATACAATGTACCCATTGTGGTTATGTACAAAATCCCATCAATTTCATTTTAAGTTTTAATTAGAAAGACTAGAATTACCAAGAAGCATCAGCTGAAAATGGGAAAAAATATTTATATAATGAGTCTAGAAATATATTATTTTGATTCCATTTTATCTGATCATTGACTTTGAACTCTCTTGAAAATAAATAAAACATATATTTTATATCAACCGTTTTGAAGATCTTTAACTTATAAAAGCGTGATAATCACATTAGCTCAATCACTCAGTTTTTTTTCTGAAATGATGAAAAAAATCATTTGAGTAGTTTCAATCTATGAACAATAAAACAATCAATATTAATCAAGATACATTTTCAACTAACTAGTGCTAGTATCAAATATTAAAGATACATTCTAAATTGAAAAGTATGTTACTATAATTCGTTTAACCATTATAAAATTAAAATTTCACTGTCATTCAAGATTTTCCATCAAATTCTGATTAATCAAATGAAATTAATCTCTGCTCTATTTTTTTAAGATACTTCCATACTGATTTTTTGATATTTAATACATGTTTTATCACATAATAATACAATTTACACGTTGATATTAATCATAAATTTTATCTATTCTATTTTAAGTTTCATTTTTAAGTTTAATGTATCCATGAATTTTTCACATAAATACTTGTTATAAATAATCTTGAAAAATTGATATGGAACTCATTTTTCGAATGGCATTTAATAATTCAAAAATATTTTATATTAATATCCTTCATTAGTGAGATTCATGATTTGTTTGCAAACGATCCAGTCTTTATTCAAATAAATTTTATAAAGCGATTGCAATGCCTCTCAATCTATTTAAGTGTTTGTTCATTTTCTTTGACATTGCAATTCTTCGACATTGCAAAATACTGAAAAACACTAAATCCTGTTTCCTCAAGAAAAAATTATTTTCGTGATGTGATATCTAAAGAATATGCAAGCCAGGATATTGATACAAATTTTCCAAACCATATATATGAAAAAACTTCAACATGGAAAGCAAGTACTCGTCTTCTTGATGCCAAAATCTATCCAATCTTTTGAAACTATTACAAACCTTTTAATAGTGTCTCTCTGTTGTAAAAAAATCCTTTTTAATCTTTTTTTTTCAATTTTGTTTTAAATAAATAATACAATAATTTCTTAGAGAATGAAATTGCTTTACGCATAACGAAACAAGTTTTCCAGTTGCAACTGTAGAAGTCAGAACTGAACTGAAATGAAATTTAAAATGAATTCGATAGTTTGTCTTATCTTTTCCGATGTATGTCAGAGTGCTAAATCTTGCTGAAACATCCTTTTCTGCCTAGAGAACATGCCATAATCAAGCACTTACGAGCAATTTATTTTTCTGCAAGCCAAACTAATAGTCATCATTCATGGATCCATGTAGAAAATAAAATCCGCCAGTTGACTTATTAGACTTTCGCCCCCCACACTATAAAGCTTTCTTGGTGTTTTGATGTATGAACCAGGCAGTCTGGCCTCATGATCTTCTTTGCTTTATGCCAAATGCGGTCAAACTTGTCAGAAATTGAAAAAAGTGACTTCCGTCAATGAGCATAACTAGTCCACTCCAAAAGACTTTAATTTTTGTGCACCAAAGTCCCTTCTAATTGTTTTTTCTACTTTGTTTTTGTCAATATTGGTTTTTTCTGATTACTTCAGCCTTGAACTAGAGAGAGAATATGACTGGTTTTTTTCTGGTACTGGTACTGGTTTTGGTACTGAGGTTTCTGGTAGTGGTGCTAGTTTTTTCTAGAGTATGAAGGTTACCCTATAACCTTCACAGAGTCTCTTGCAGACTGCTCTGGTACTGGTAATAACAAACGCCGCTCATTCCATTCTCTTGCTAGTGTAGAAAAACTTTCAAATATATATTTTTGGCATAATTGTGTCAATGAAGTATCAACACGTATATAAGATAAACTCAAAGACCACTTCCATTGGTTTTTATCTTCGGTTCCTCCGAATTTGAATCTCTTTATGACGCTCTTAACTGATTCATTGCTATCGCTCAGAAGAGTAATCCAAGCATTTTAAATGTTAATTTAATGCATTAAAGTCTGGTGCTTCTTACGAGATATTTCACAAATTTTAAAAAGTAAACAGCAGTTTAAATTGAAAAGCAATACCCAGCGAAGGCACTTTGACTATGCAACAAACAAAAGGAAAATATATGCAGTCCGAACGATTTTAAAATATTATTCCAGAATGACACAATTGTTGCAGATAGTTACTTTACATTATATGACACAATCGCTGCAGACAATTGCTTAACATTGTATGACACAATCGTTGCAAACAATTACTTTACATTGGATGACACAATCGTTGCAGTCGATTGCTTTACATTGGATGACACAATCGTGGCAATCAGTTACTTTACATTGTATGACACAATCGTTGCAGATAATTGCTTAACATTGTATGACACAATCGTTGCAAACAATTACTTTACATTGGATGACACAATCGCTGTAGACGATTGCTTTACATAAGATGGTACAATAGTTTGAAACTTCACCGCATTTATGCAAGAAAATATTTCTATAAGTTAAAAATTATTATTTTTTCGATGCTTATTCTTGAAAAAAATGTGAAATTACACAAACTTGAAATACTGTTGACCAATAATGTATAATTCTTAATATTAATGTTACACGTTATTTTATGCATTTTTAGATGCATAAAAATGGAATTATTTCTCCGAGTTTCAAAGAAAACATTTAAGGATCAATCAAATTGTTTTTTATAAATATTGACTCTAAGCATTGTAGGAAATTAACTTTAACGGCTAGAAAAATCCAGATTCAATAAATAAACGAGTAATGTTTAAAGCTTTACATCTATACACAAGGAAGGGGAAAAAATTAAATTAATTACTCCCTGTCACACTGTATTCTGAAATTTATTGCTGATTTCTTTCAGAAAAAAAATTGTAGCACGAAATCGATTTTTCACCTAGAATGAGTTTTTTCAACCCTCACAGACTGCATTCTGATATACGATCACCATTTCGTTTGGAAATATGTTATTCTAAGTTTTTAAAACTAGTCTTGGTATAACTTTTCTCGTTTGCGAAGCGTGTTCTTTCTTTCATTCTTTTTTTTGTTCCCCCTACGGGAGGTATAATATTTTTAGAAAACCCATTTATGAAAAGAAAACATGCATCTTTCATGAAAAATCATTTCAATTTCTTGTTATTTAATGTAAGACCCAAATTTTTTGGTTGCTTACAGTACAACTTTTTTTCTCTCTCCCAAGAACCTAACTATTCAAGTTTTGGTTTGTTTTGGCTCGGAATATTTTTATTCGGAGCTTTCTCTCTTCCTTATAATATAGTTTAGAGCCGAGCTCCCAAAGCTTTGTGTACACTGAGGAAATGTATTGGATGCCCGAGGCCAAGCAAACAGTGTTCCGGAGAAAAAAAGAAAGTGAAAGTCGGGGACTGGGGGATAGAACTGGAGATAGAGGAAGCAGAGGTGAAATATATTTTCGATTATTTCCTTTCTGGAGAATATTATCTCAAAAGTGAGTAACTTTCTTGTGATAACAAAAAATATGAGAAAGTGTGCCTTTTCCATCGATTGCTAGGTCGTATGGTAGCCATATATTACTTAAAATAGCAAGATTGGAATGGAAAGCAAGCCTTTTTGCTTTTATCTTATTTATTATAGTAGAAATGGTTTCTGTTTAAATGTAAAACCATGAAATAGACCCCCAGCATTATAGTATTCGAAATTTTTGAAATGCAGGGAATACACAAATGAATTTGTTCTAATTCTTCTTCGACAGTCTGACTATGAATACCAAACAGGTCATGCCGGTAGCAATTAATTAAAATAGAAAAACAAGTTCAATGGGAAAGTAGTTTTCCAGCGAGGTTTCTTATTTTTATAAAGACTGTTGCATTGAATTTTTATATTTTACATCATTTAATAAGTTTAGTTTTATTTACGCATGAATACGAAAATAACTCCGGCTATTTGATTCGTACTTCAAATAAATGATTTCTTAAGTAAATATATTTTAAAGGCATTCTACATTTGCAATATTATTTTTCTATAACCGTAAACTTTTTTTCCATAAACATAGAGCCTTTTTCAGCAATCATAAATAGATGGAATATATTGATAATTAAGTAATTTTCAGTCCTACAAATATTTGCAATGAAAGAGAAGAACCAAAAAAAAAATCCAGGATTATGGAAAAGCAAATTCTTTAGAGAAAATAAATCCGAACAAAACAAGTAGAATAATAGTCATAAAACGTAAACATTACTGAAATGACGGAGCAAAAAAAAAATTAATAATAACTGAAAATGCTTGAAAAAAGATTTATGCAAATTACATTAATATTTCTTTGATAAAAATACATGCCCAGAAATCAACGGCATGCAATATTAAATTCCATAAAGTTATTACTTTACTAACCAACATTACGGAGGATCATAAATTAAATGTTTTTTATTACTCCAATCTTTATTTCATACCAGTTATTACATTGACAACATTTTTTGCTAAATTAAGCTTCCAATACCGTATATACATTTAGTTTCTCCAATTTATCTGTTTTCTACTCATGTATATCCTAAAAGGAAAAATATTTATGACCAAATTGTAGAAAATACATCTATGACACTGAATCTTAGCGTTAATATGCAGTTGCCTTATGAAAGCCTTTATGAATTTTCTAAGTAAAGACATAATCTGCTGACATAAAGTTCATTTTTCTTTTAGGCAAAATTTAAAAGCTTTCGAAACCTTAGAACAGTGTAAACAGTAATAAATTTGTTTTACGAGGCTCTTACATTGTTCGGACTGTTTAAATTTAAGATTTAGTTAATTAAAAACTGTAATAATAAAATATGATATCTTAAAGATAAACTCTTTTTTGCAGAAATTCAACTTATGTTACGGCTCCTTTCGTGGACAATAACATCATGCAATTGTAATTTTTATTGCCATTTTAAGTAAACACCGGTAAAGCACTAAATATTTTTTTCCTTCAAAATATACATGTAACTTATATTTTGTAAATGAATACTTCATTCATAATGAATCATCTTTTCTTGTTTTGGATTTAAAAGACAGAAAATATTAAGATTGACGGTAGAAGTGCGATTTAAAGCTATGAGGTGAATGCAGTTTTCTTCTGTAAATTACAGTAGTGGAATTATAAAATGAATCCTTTTAGTGACGTACATTTTTCTTATATTAACAACAAAAAGAGTTCTGCGAATACGTAAACTAATTTTATACAAGGTTTCATGTATTTAATTTATGACATTTTAAATAAAAATGTTAACACAATTTTTAAAAATTTTGTATTGATTAACATGAAAATATTTAACAAATATTTATAATAATAAAGAGGATTATTTCATTAATGGTGCAGCATAACAATTTTAATACTGAATGCAAATCAGACGATATGATCTCGTTATTCTGTCATATTTTATAATATATAAAAAATATGAAAACACTCAAATTGTGGGGATACCACGAACGGTACAGGAGTTTTTTTAGGAGTTTGATTTACAGTTTAAGTCAGTTTTGTATTTTGTTTAATAATAAAAGCAATCTAATAATCATTTTGGATACGCCTGTTTCAACGGAGCAGAACTAGATTTTGGACATTTTAACCAAAAAATAGCTGACAAATCTTATTTATCTAGTAACCTCATTTTTACTTATAAAGCATTTTTATGCAAATATATAAGCCAATTGATGATGACTCAATTGACGGATTTATTTTGATATTTCAACATGATCTACATTTCCAATGCTAAATCTCTGTTATCAAATTTATCTATGCAGCTGGTAACGTTTGTAGTTATTGTGTTTTCCGATATTTGCATATTTCCACAGTCAAACACTGAATGAAATTGTCTGGAGTTCATTTTTTAAAAATATCTTTGAATAGATTTAGTTCAAAATTTGATATAACCTTCAATTATAAGGAGAGATGTAAATATAAAGTTATTTGATCTAACTAAAGGGGGGGTAGATCTTTCTCATATACAAACTGATATAATTTTGAAAGTGTTCTTTTCACCCTAAGAAATGTCTACAATTTTGAGATCTATCAAATCTCGAATTCTATCTTCTTTATCAGTTTCACTGCTGGCGTCGTGGCACAGAGGTAACATGACTTCCTCGTGACTTGAGCGTTTTGTTTATGATGTCAGGGAATTGTTGTTCTTCTGTGTTTTTTCTATGAGGTGTATGAATTTAACCACCCTGTAAAAACGGATTGTGTAAATGAAGGATATAAAATGTGTATCATCCTCATGGAATTCAGACTTCTGCTTTTGAGTCTTCAAGGGTCCATACCCCTATAACTTACTGCACCCCCTTCCATTGTGAAGCGGATACGTCATCATCAGCATCAATATTTTTATTTATTTTATAAACATAGTAATATTCCAAAGGAAAAAAATGATACTTTTTATAATACTTTTTTGCTTCAAAAATTTAATCTATCAAAATTAACAATCAAAGATTCAAAATCCGGTAATTGACAATTTTGAGATAAGGAATAATTTCTATCCAAAAAGGTATTTTAATAAATTAATTCTGATTCAAACTCTCGTTCAAACCGTGAATTAAAGATAACTCATGCAAAGAACCCTCCCAGCTCTCCAATAATAAGCTTCCTTTTAAATCGAGATAAGTTTCGAAAGATGGTATTAAACAGTTTGACGTCAAACAGTAACTTTCGGCCTGACAATGACAAATCGAATTACACTGCTATCTTATGCAATACAGATGAATTTTTCGCTGAACTCGATGTCAATTAACATAAAGTCAACAAATCGGTATTGTTCATCGTAATCGAAAATGGAAATGTAAGAAAGATAAATAAGACATTTTAATTACAGACAGTCGTGTTTCTAACTTTTGCGGAACGTGTACACGCTTATCACAAACACCGAGATTGTTTACTTTCAAGATTCCTGTAATTTAAATGATAAGTCTGTTATTATCGTTCGGGGTATTATCTTTCTGTACTAAGAATCGGATATTTCATTGAAAGTGGAATTAGTTGCTTCAGAATTAGTTAAGAGTTTCTCTGACTAAAAAAATCCCCGAAATAATTGTTCGTGTATTAAAATATCCTTTATCTGGATTTGAAAGAGAAATGTTTCAACTTGCAAATGGAAAATCTGAATTTCCTTACATTTCAAATTTAAAAATGTTTGATACAATTCATACTATTCTGTTAAAATGTTATTTTTCAGATACATTATTTTAATTAATATTCATTCATCTTTGCATGTAATATGTAATCATTTTTCAAAATATAAGGAAGTATATTTTTTAATACTATATATGTGTATTTTTAAAATATTGTTCTTAGTAAAATATTTTCCATGCTTTCGAGAACATATCAAATTTATTGGATTTCCTTTCTAGATTTTTTTAAAAAGATAGAAAATTCTTATGACATAGAAATGCCCTAACTAGTTTTAATTTAACTAAAATACAACACAAAAAGAGACACATTTATTTTTCTGTCTTTAATATTTAAACAAAGCATTTAATCTATGATTAATTTTATATAAATGAATGCAGTTTTACCTCGAAAAGTTTTCTTATGAAAGTAAATTTTAATATTTGAAAGTTGATTTTTGGATCAACTTGTAAATGCACACACAGACCTACCTGTCTGCAAATTTGTATAATTAAAATGCATCTTTAAAGTGAAAAAATGACGAAAACCGAAGACGATAAGTCAAAAAATAAAGATACATTTTCTTTTAGTAGGTAGAATTGATGAAGAATGTAAAATACAAATGGAAAACTATTAATCTTTTTATTCTATTTGAATCTGATCCACATTATTTTTTGGAGTAATTTGTAAAATTTATAAAAGATTTAGAATTTTTATAATCCTAACTAATTAAAAATGAAGCAAGATTTTGGAATTTTCAAAACTTTACTGCATAAAAATAATTTTTACATTGTTGGAAGGTAACATTATTTCCATCTTATTTTAAAACTGTCTTTGCAACAACACTTGAGAATGCAGCCTTTGAGTTAAAAATTTTTATTGTCTAACATTTAATACATGTTATTATTTTATTGTTATAAGACAAAGGTTTAAGATCTTTCCTGTACTTCCTGATTATTTTTAGGGGAATATTGTAATATATATTTGCTTTCAGAGTTTTTTTTTTTTATTTTTGTATGTACATGATTACTTGTTACATTATCAATATTTTGATGAATAATATTTCACTAATATGCATTTTGATATAAAAGGTTACTTCAACGCTTAGAAAAAATTAAGACATGGTTTATTTATATATCACGCTGGAATTCCAAATTATCTTCCAAATTTGTCAAGAAATTATTATTTATTTATAAATATTAAGTTTTTGAAGCTAATATATTATGAAATCGATCGGATTGAGATCCGGTTAATTATGAGATAATTTGATGCAATACTTTCTATCTAGCTATTTGTTCATCACAATTTCATGACTGTCAAAGGAAAGAAGCATGAATGCCAATATAAGAATGCAGATTCGATTGAATTCAAACATGATTTAACAAACCAACAGAGTGGCAAAAGCAATTATTGTTTTAAAATTGTTTATTTTATAATATATTTTATGTAGATATTTAGTGTAATGATAACATTTAATGGCTTTTTAAAATATATTCCCGAAACTGTAAAATTTGAAGAGATCATTTTCCTCAATTTAAATGCGATTTTTCTATTTAAAAAGTGTAATTTTTTAAAAATGAAGATAGCCAAATGTATCTGAGGATTTAGATTGAATATAATACTAAAATTATTACTGACGAAAGGATAATTAATAATAAAATTTTAAGAAATAGTATATTATTAATTAAAAAAAGTTATATTGTTAGAATAAATTAATAATATGTTTCATATAATTAATAATATAATAAATAGTAACCTTTCTTAATATGAATTTCGATATAACAGTTTTTTTTACGATATCTATAAAAAATACTTGAACAACAGCTTTTCCTAAGTAATCATTATTTTGAAATGTCCATATACATACGCAAAACTGTTTGAAGAGAAATATACATTACTATACATTTAATATAACAATGACAATTGATCTAATTCGTAGCTACTTAAAATGAGCTACTAAAATGAC
This sequence comes from Argiope argentata, assembly GCA_026289955.1. Lineage (NCBI taxonomy): Eukaryota > Metazoa > Arthropoda > Arachnida > Araneae > Araneidae > Argiope > Argiope argentata. Next base: position 3,313,077 of record JAOUZG010031333.1, read on the forward strand.
AACTGAAGCTTCCACATTTAAGGCTGATTAATAGAAGTTGTATAAATTATGCAAAAGAGGCAAATACACCCATGAGGCTGTAAGGGGTAGTGTTGTCTAATATAACATTCTGTGAACTACGTAATTAAGGACGTCACTTTTGTAATTTAAGTTTCATATATCAAACTTTAAAATTCCGTCAGAGTTCAGCATAATAATGTATAATCATTAAAGCAAAATGATTGTATTCTCATTAAAGCAAAATGATTTGTATATTTAATTCAAAAGATAAATTTTAATCTTCCTTGTCTAATATTAATATAGAATAACAAAAATTCACTAAAGAGAATTAGTAGCTGCAAGCAAATAGAATATTTAATAATTTCTTTATGTTATTACCATAAAAATTCATGATATATTTTCATCGGTATACACTTGTTTGTTTACGCATGTGCTTATGTATCCAATACGATATTTTTTTACTTAATGAAATCTAAGCAAATGAAGAAATTATATTTTTTATAACTACTATTTAAAAAACAAATATATATATATATATATATATATATATATATATATATATAATTAAATCATAATCAATAGCACCATATTAAGATAAAATATATAAAAAATGTGGCTATATTTTCCGATATTGCGATGAATCAAGAAATATCGAGAATAGTCGTACAGGTTTTTCTCATTATCTTGTTGCAATAGAACGGATAAATCGACTATAATAAATAAAATAAATAATTTAAAAATAAGAATTTCCGACAAATGAATAATTTATTTTTTGTAATAATGCTTAATGTATATAAATGGTCAATGCGAATTTATGTCCATTAAGTATCATTTTCCAATTATACTATTATTCTATAGTCACTTAATACGCTTTGGTTGACGATTATCGAAATTATAGCTCCTTTTTCTATTACATTGTCAAGTTATACCAATATCATTTTCTTTTTATTTCCTATAATGATTCAATAACAGAACCAACGAAATACTTTTCCAAATATTTTATAATTATTTAGGAAAAATTAATTATGCTAACAGATAATATATTAAATTATTTGACTTTCTTTTTAAAATTCTAATATTACAGCTATCATATTGATGGTGATATTCTTTATTAAGCATACATTAAAGTAAAAATGATTTTAGGTGAAAATATAAGTATTATGTTAGCAGTTACATTTTTATAATATGAAATATAAATAACAAGTTACAGCATGCATTAGTGTATTAAATTTTTAATTCAGTTATATATTATATTATTTTAACAAAATATTTCATATTTGCAGTTGCTTTACAATTTTAATTACTACAAATTAATTAAATATATATTTTTTCCCTTAAATAAATAATCAAATCATTTCAATGCACTTCAAATACACAAAAACCAAATTTCTAAGAATGAAAAATGCTGCAGGAAATAATTTCTGGAAATTTTTATTTGAAATTATTGGTGAAACCTTGCTAAATAATATTTTTTTAAGAAATTTCTATTAAATCAATTTGTAACAAGAAATATTTGAATATATCCCCTTTTTTTGTGTCTTTTCGAAATGTTTCCTTTTATTAATAGTTTTGGTGTAAGAAAATTATCTTTGGTATCTCATGCTTTATTCACTTTTTTAATGAGAAAAATGATTTATGTAAAAAGTTAAATTATTTTACGATTAGAATAGTGAAAAACGAAATAATTAATGCGATAATCTTTAAATAGGAAAACTAAATTTATATTTCAACGGAATTTTCGATAAGTAGCTTTTACCCCTCTTTTCTTTCCAAGTTTAAATAATAAAATAAGAATTAATAAATCATCTGCGCTTTTTCCTTTTGCTTCTAAATATTATTTTTTTCTAATAAAATATATTAAATTTTCAAAAATTTAGAGTTATAATTAGAAACTGTAAAAATAAAGATGATTTTAAAAAATACTTTGAGAAATATTTATGATTAATGAAGCAAATTTCAATTAAATACTTTTTTCTCTAATATTAGCTTTTGGAAACTATGTTTATTAAACAATTTTCATACTATAAATACAGGAAGTTGTATTACCGTTTCAGCAATTAATAATTGTCAAAATTTAAGTCCCTTAAAGTTGACAAAAGAAATTTGTGGCACATGATGAATCCTTTATTGTTCACTAATTAATATACATCACAGTAAACATTGTCTTCAAATTTGAAAATAATTCTTTACGGGTTAACAAGTACTTTCATTGCGTAAATTTAATAAGCAGTAAACCTTTGTTCCTAAATTTTACAAGCAGCTCATGGACGCATGGTTAATGCGTTTATTATACTGTCATTCAAAAAAGATCGATTTATGAGTCTTTCGAAGCTTTTGTTCTGCGTTAAGCACAGAAGATAAAATAAAGTTTAAACTTTTCTTTTCTGAGCGCTGATTAGGAAATTATACGGGATTATCGGTGACGTTGGAAACATCTGTTTGACGAAAACAATGAGACACTATTTACGGATTTGTGCATTGAGTGAGAAGTAGAAAAAAATTGGATTTAAAACTGTATGGCAGTATTTAAAGGAGAATTCATTGAAAGAACTTTCAATCAATAAAATTTGATAGATAATGTAGCAAGAATTGTAGTATTTTGAGAATTGTAGGGAAAACAATGGGACATTATTTTCTGATCAGTTTGTTGAGAACAGGATAAAGAAGATTTAAAATTGGATTAAAGTATGAAGTAGTATTTTAAAAGGAAACACTCAAAAGGAACTTTTGATCATTAGGAATGCCTTTTTTATTCTTTTGGCAAATTTATAAATGTATTGAGACTCAACATCCAAAAAACTCATTTTGAAAACTATACGAGATGATTGGTAATGACAGAAACAATTGTTTGAAGAAAACAATGAGATATTGTTTTCTTATTTGTTTATTGAGAGAGGAAAAATAGTAGAAATAATATTGACTTAAAATGAATGATAAAATTGAGAGAAAACTTTACTCAAAGAACTTGTGATCATGAATACCTTTTCAAGAATTATTTTTATTTATAAATAAATGTATTGACACAAAAACTATATTACTATGACATTTTTGAGGAAAACAATTATAAATATTTTGGAATATAATTATTGAGAATTGAAAAATGTAGAATTAAAATTGCATTGTGAGTTATTATTTTTGAGTATGCTACTTGTAAAATTCTTTTACTTAATTATTTTCATATGATAATAAGTTATTATTTTTGAATATGCTACTTGTAAAATTCTTTTACTTAATTATTTTCATATGATACTCAAGAGTTGGTGAAAATTTATCTGAAAAATATGGAGGCTTATCAAAGACATTTGAAGAAAAAATGAGATACTATTTTCGGATTTATGTATTGAGAGTGAAAAAAGATAGAAATAAAATTGGATTAAATTATATATCAATATCTAAATGAACTTCGATGAAGGAACTAACTATTTGAAAAATTCCTTTTTAAAATTATTTTGATATACTAATTAATAAGTGTATTGAGGAAAATTTGGCTTAGGTTATTATACGGAAAAATCAGCAAAACTGAAAACCTCTATTTGAAGAAAATAATCAGACACTGTTGTTAGATGTGTGTATTGATAGTGACTTAAAATTAGAAATAAATTTGGATTAAATTGTTAGATAGTATTTTAAAAATTATCTGAAAGAAATTCTGATTAAAATTCTTTTTTTTTATATCAATAAAGGGATTGAGACTCAAGAACTAGAATATTGTGAAAATTGCTAGGATAACCATCAGAAACTATTTTCGAATCTTGTTATTATGAGTGATAAAAAGAAGAAATAAAATTAGATTAATTGTAACTTAACTTATATATTTGTATTTTAAGAAACGATTTCAAATTGCTGAAAGGAATGTAATCTGAGAAACAGAACACAGTTTCAGAACACAGAACAGTTTCTGAGTGACCATTCTGGTCGCTAAACGGTTTGGTGGGCATGTTACGAGAGCTTTATTTAGGTAATAAAATATTTACTGAAAAAAAGAACATAAATAACTATTTTTAGAATTTACAAGCATATGTGAAATCATGTTAAAATAAAATTATTTAGAAAAGAATTAGAATTGCATGCATTGCTTCTGTGTGCATTTATTTTTATACATACATACTGTATGGCTATATTTTCTGAGTTCACTTATTTTTACACACACACATACACACACACACACATTATATACATATATTCTGTGTTCACAAAGTTTTATACATACATATTGTAATATATTTATATTCTGTGTTCACTTAGTTTTATACATATATATTGTATAGTTATATTTTGCGTTCACTTAGTTTTATACATATATATTGTATATATATGTATATATATAATGTGTTTACTTATTTTTATACATCCATATTGTATATATTCTGTGTTTACTTATTTTTATTATATAGTAGAAGAGAAAAAACATTCTATTTTCATGTTACTTCATTTTTCATATTGCGTAAAAAAATTTGCCATAAATTGAAAAAATATTTTATTTATCTAACTTTTTAAACATATTTGAATTTTATTGAAGGCCATTCAACAATTTCCCGCTTTCGATTTACTTTGAATTCAAATATTTAATGTCCCTCCACCGCAATTTAAACCTTCACTGATCTCAATAGCAATCTCCATCCAGAAATTCCCTGACACCAAAGCTCAAGGACTCGCAGAACTTCGTCAGCAATTAGATTACCCAAGTGGGTCTTCGGTATGTGAAAACCTGTGTGAATAACTGCAAAAGGCAATTAACTGGAATAACAGAGGTTAAATCGTACACTTGATGGAGGACATTCCTTGGGAAGGTTGATGGTGCACAATTTCATTCCGTCCTGCGTGTCCTCTTCACCGAACACTGACTTCTGTCCACCCTCCCTCCCAGCCTCTTACTCCGTGAAGGACTTTAATATCGCTCTCAGGCAAGATGGTGCGATTAAATCCATAATGTATGCCTAAATATGCTTGGAGGAAATAACATAGTTTAAATGATGCCGTTTCCACAAATATTCCCGTCAGTTCCGACTCGGATGATGGGCGTATCCTTAAAGTCCCACTTGATGAGATGCTCGCTGTTGAAGATTTTCTGGAGTAGGTGAGTTGATTGGTTTATTAATGTCGCATGCTCATAGACTCGAAGACGACTTAGCGAATCATCGTGCGTTTGGCATGTGAATTAACAAGTGATTGGACTCATTTCTTATTACATGCATATTTGGCACGGGAATAGATCAGCAAAGAATTTGAATTTAATCGCTCAACATTAAATAAAAATTTGATTTAATTACATTTAGTTCGTAAAAGTTGCATGCGTGCATATAGAAAATATTTGATAAAATTCAATGGAAACTTTAAATTCAACAGAACATTTTCTAATCTATAACATTGTTGAAGAAAATTTCTAACCTATTGTTGTTACTTATGGCACTTGTCATGGACAAGTGTTCGCTGATTACATCATCAGATTTTTGAGTCGAAAGGAGCCTTTTTTATTTCAAGTAACGCTAACTAGAGCCAACAGTACGACTTAGCTATAAGCTCATTACAGTCTCTTGGACAACCCCTTTTTGCAGGGCGGCAAAGGGCACAGTCACACATCTCACAGAGAGTACTCAGAAGAACAACCATGCATGAATCGTGACTCGAACACGGAACTGCCAGAACCCGAAGAAGACGCGCTACCTCTGTGACAGAAAGCAACCAAATTTCTAAACTCATTTACTATAATAAATAACTTGTTTTAAATTAATTATGTTTTAAATATTGATTGAACTTTATCGTCTACAATAGAAAACATTTTCAACTGTTATTCTAAATTTTGTCAAAGTATGATTATTGCGGTAGATGCTTTCTGCCCAAGGAGACGTTCTGGTTTGTAGGCGAGTAACAAAACCATTATACAAAAGAAATTAATTGTGCGCCGTAGATGTTATGAGACTTCCACCACACTTAAAATTCTCTGCTTGATTCATTCTCAACATTTTATATTTTAATTCCTACAATAATTATTTAGCTTCTTAAACAATAAAAACTTTTGGAAATTCAATTCTATTATTTTAACGCTTTAAATGAAATTAACGTACAATAGTTAAGATGCATTAACTTTTGGCGTGAATCATTTTTAATGACTTTATCGTGTCGTCCTTGGCGAATTATTTGAAGATTAATCCCTGTGCGCTGTCTGGGAAAAGCCTTTTTTTTCGCTGTGGCTATCATTGAAGCCGACGCATGGGCAGTTTATCCAAAACTTTGATATGTTTCATTCTTATACTCAGTTGTATGCATTTTGTACGATCGGATTAGAGATATATCTCTTGGTTGCATCTCTTGCGTCTCTTGCACGATGCATCTCTTGGTTATTGTTTCTTTGTTTATAAAAGAAGATTTCAAATATTAGATAAATCTGCCAACCTAGTATGTGCTATTAATGTGTAAAAACTCGAATTTGTGTTTTAGATGCATTTTTCTCAACTGATTAAAATAAATTTTATAAAAACTACACAAAATTTCACTTGAAGTTAAAAAAAAACCCCAACTTATACCAAATTTTTGAGTTAGGAGTTCACATGTTTCTGAATGTGCAAACCAACAGATAGTTAACCCGTTAATGGATTTGGCACAAAATTCGACAGTCATTTATTTTAAAGCTGTTTAATCTGTCGGCTGAATTTTTTCTATCCAACTTTTTTTAAAACTAACCTGTTAACTTATATTCGAAGAACTGGACAGAGGAGCTTCTTTTGAATAAAGTGTACTTAAAATTTAATAGAAACCCTCAAATTTGGTGCAAAGGCCGTGTATCAAATTTTGAACGTATATTTTGAAGCGCCGTTGAGTTATATTTGTCATAGTCAGACAGAAAGACATTTTTTTTAAAAAAAAAACATGTGTTTTTCAATCTCAGGGAAGTCCAAAACATGGAGATTCGTCAAAATATCAAGTTAGAATTTTTTAGCGATTACTGTTTTTTCTTCATACTACATATATAAAAGTATAAATTTTAAAAAGGAAAAAAAATGCTGCCTATAAAAATATAACTTTTCAAATTTTTATAAAAGCATCTTACTTTTACAACCTTTCTTTTTTGTTAATTAAGAAAACTTTTCTTTGTAATGATAATTTTGAAAAATAGTTAATGTTGTAAATGTAAATGAAAAAATTGTAACAGTTAATTTTGAATTGAACAATGAAAACTAAAGGCCAGATTTAAAAATAATGTCCATTTTTCCAAGTCAGAATTTCTTTCAACTATTCTACGCTAAATAAGGTAATTCTCATCATTTTTTATTGCAAACCTAAAATTCGTTTGTTACCAATAAGAGATTACTCATTAAATAAAATATGTGCATATTTCTACATAAACCACATTTGTAAAAACTGATATAGCATTAGAGAAAACAAGATGTAAGTAACTTCATCATTCTCCAAATATTCAAACCATAATAATATAAACAATTCTAATCAATTGCTATTTAATTAAAATTGCTTTAATTTCGTACACTTTGTGCATCTACAACAATTCGTATTTTGAACATTCCGTCTGCAACTATTGAAGAAGAAATAATAAAATTGATTGGAAGACCTTAGGGTTGAATTAATCATAAGCATTTGAAATGTTTTTAAAATAAAGAAAAGAATCTTTAAGATTCATTCCAATTTACTAAATAAATTAGTTCTATAAGATTGTTGAAATCTGTTATTCAAATTTCAATGTACAAACTGCTATTGGATTAAAAAACAAAAACACATTTGTTTAATTATTTTAAGAAAGTAAGGAATTAAGTTTAAGTATATTGACCGTTATCACCACCACAGTTTACCTTTCTTTCTTTTTTAATTATTTTTGTGTGAAGAATATATATCTAATTTAAAATTGCTAAAATGTGTACATTTCAGCTTCGTAGTAAAAATATCTTCATCGATTTTGCATTAGTTTAGAGAAATGAAGTTCTTGTTAAAGTGGGCGTGTTCACGAAATGGTGCGAAAGTAGGCGTGTTCATGTAACAGATGTGATTGTGGGCGTGTCCAAATGCTGTCAAAAAGAAAGTATAAACGTATTAAAAGTTTTTTATAATATTATTTGATGATTATTTCTTAATTTCTACATAATACATATAATTAATTTTCTAATTTTCGATGGGCTTAATTCGAAATGTAACAAGTAAATACAATATAGATTCTAAAACTGAATTAAAATTCTTTTATTCGTTGTTGTTTCAGCTTTAAAATAGCGTTCAAACACATGAGAAAAAACAGATTGACAGTCGTTCAACTTCTTATAGGAATTTGTTCAAAATTAAATACATATTTACATTTTAGAGGCTTCACTTTTTTAAAAATCAAACTTTCATTATCTAGTTAATACGTATTATTGTTGATGATAGCTGCTTGTGTTTATGTGTGGATGTATAAATTCGCGGCTGGTCAACGTTATCCAAGATATGAGTCGAAATTTTATTTAAAAAATTATATGTTTGATGCTAAAGCTCGATAACATATTTGGATGTTTGATGAATTGAAAGCAAACTATACGCTTTAGATAGCAAGGGAAAAAAGTATTGAGAAGAAGATAAACGAAGTTCTGATGATTTAGATTCTAGTCGAATGGAGGAATTCCAATGGTTTAAGAGTTGAATCGAATGGAGGAATTCCAATGGTTTAGAGGTGAATCGAATGGAGGAATTCTACTGAACTAGAGGCGAATTGAAGGGGGAAATTCTAATTGTTTACAGATGAATCTAATGGAATAGAGGAATTTTAACAGTTTCACAAAATTATATATGAAGAAACCTATTGATTGATTACCTCTATTGATACTACATGTTTCCCTCAAATGGCAAGTCATTCAAAAATTCTTGATTTTTTTTCTTATATATAATGGATCATGCTGAAATTATATTTTTGTTTAATATTATTTACAAATTAGCTACCTGCATAGTGACGACAGAATTGTTTTGTAAGTTATTTTTGCTTTCTTTTAATTCTGGTGGTTTAGAGATAATTCAGATTAGGTATTCTAATATTTTTTCTATATTATTAAAAAAAATGAGAAATTGTTTTTACTGATACAACAACAATCCCGCTACTGAGATGAAATTCAAAAATAATAACAGCTGAAATTCATTTATTACATATAAAAAACCAGGCTGCAATCATAATTTTATTGAATGCTACAAAGGAGAACTTACTCATTTGGGATGAAAAAAAAATTCCCAAGAAGAGAGAAAGGAAATTCTAATGTTTAGAGGAGATTCAAGAAGAAGAACTCTATGTGTCATATAAATAAAAGAGAGGAAACCTTCTATTTATAAAACATGCTTGCACTAATGACGAGTTATTCGAAAAACCATATGAAATCCTTTTCTTATATATATAATATATCAAGATGAAATCATTATTTTCTTGATTATTACCTAGAAGAAACTACTTCCATCTTGACGAATTGGAAAAAAAAATTATTTAAAAAGGGATAATGGAACTCTATTAGGCAAGCGATGATTTAGATGGAAGGATTCTAATGGCTACTATATGTTACTAAAATCCAACTGAAAAAGATTATATTGTTGCAACTACAGGCTTCCAGCTAATGACAGTAATCCAAACTCTTCAAATCATTTCCTCATATATATATATATAATAGATCTTCCTGAAATCATAATTTTCTCTAATAATACTGGTTACGAATCAACAGTTTATCTACCAACAATAATACTTTATGAAAACATCTCCGCTTAATGTTCACTATCATCAGGTGATTCCCTAACCGGCCCATTTGAGAACTGCCTTTATGGCAGCGCTCCTTCCCCTATTAGTTTCTTTAAACTCTTCATAACTTTCAGATGGCAACGATATTTATAATCCCATTAATGAAAGTGAAAGGGTTTTCTGGTCAATTGAACGCGACGACGATGATAGAATGCTTCATTTGCGCTCTGATAAACGCCGTTAAAAGATGCATGGCTTAGCAAGGCTTGAATTATAGTTCTCATTTACGGTATCGCTTAGCCGAAGACGACTGAGATTACAGAATAATGAGGCAGAAATACTGCAGAGAACACCGAATCGGGCAACCGTGACCATTTAATTGCGATTAATGCAAATTCTTATGATTTTGTTCCGCCATTGTTCATTCGTTTCAAAACTAAAAAGTGGACCGCCGTGGAAAGTTTAGATTTGGCAGTTTGGGAACTGATTTGAAAGGATTATGGTTTGTGGAATTGGCAGGAATTAAATCTTCAAAAGTAAAATAGTTGCGTGACAGAAAATGTGTATTTAAAAAGGCTTAACATTTGCAAAAGTTATAACTCTTTTTATACATTAATATATATAGAAACAAACGAAATAAAGACCATACTTTAACTTTGAATTGTATAGTTTTTCCAAGAATTATTTATTGGTTATTTTAGGGTTTTCCATTTAAAAAAATCTGCATTAAATAATATTGTTGAACATGAAATTAAAAATAATTGCGATAGTTAAAATAAATGATTCACTAAAATTATACGAAATTAGATAATAATTGAATGGAATAATTAAAAATTCAATATGAGGAATAAATGAAAATATTTATGTGCCAATGAAAGTTTTTCAATTCCTACTGTTATTAACTCATTCTCTCCTGTTCTCTCTATATCTATCTATCTATATATATCTATATCTATATATCTATATATCTATATCTATCTATATCTATCTATCTATCTATCTATCTATCTAT
>JAOUZG010031333.1:3339208-3353420 GCA_026289955.1 Argiope argentata
AAACAAAGAATGTAGAATGATACATAAACAATTAATTCAAAATTTACAAAGTAATTTCATTGAATATTAAATAAACAATTTAAAATTTACAAATCCTAGAATATTATGTATTCCGTATTTTACATCTCATAAGGGAAGAGTTGACATTCATTTACCTATTAATTTGATGCATATTTAGATTAAGGTATATATAACTAAATCTATTTTTGTAGTTAACATGTTTACACACTTAATATAATTTAAAACTGTAACTTATTCCAAATTGGTACTAAAAAATGCTACGCAATGGGCAATTAGAATGCCATTTACAGCAACATATTAGACAGTTAGTGTAACGAGTCCCATCGAAAGAGGCTCAGAAGAAACCTTATTTCAACTTAATCTTCAGTCGAAAATGGGAGGGAACACAATTTTCTCCTAACTTTTTATGTGTTTTTAAAGTGTGTAAAACTTCGTTTGGACTTCGAGGAAAGTCATCCTTTACTTATAAACTACTTATATTCCTCTTTATTCGTTCTCACCGATTCCGAAAATCCTTTCCTGATACAGCTAATCCCTCCCAATCTTCCTTGGAGACCATTATAGGAAAGCATTAAATGCCTAAGCTCTCCAGTAAAAGTAGAAAGTAATACATTGAAAGCTCCCTCTTTGGTCCTATTCATGTAGCATCATATCAGCCTTGTTGGCTTCTTTTTTTCTTCCTTATATCTCAGGGGCAAAGTTATTTGGCACACATTTTATCGGGATTGGAGCTATTAATTGGACATATGACTTATTATTGAATAAACTAGTTTCGCTAAGTATTCTTCTTATCTCTCCGGTATGTAGATTTTAGATGAGATAAGTGATATTTTGGGTGGTTAGTGCCATTTTTTATATCTTTAATGAAGACATTGTTTCGGATATCTTTGACTTTTCTTTCGTTAAATTACTGAGGCGCTTATTAGTAAAGAAATGTGCGCTTTGGAAGAAATTTATTTTCGAATAGTGCCCTAAAATCTTCCTTTATCTGAGATAATTTATCAGTAACATCAAAATAATGGTACTTGCGAAGCTAGAATTTAAGACTTCTTGACGAAAAAGAATATCTTATCGATTAGTGGCGGGAAAGGGGAAACTAAAATAAATAAATATCTTATGCGTATTACATCGTTTCTTGGTGATCACGAAATAACCATATATAATATGGGGAATATTAGGATAATAAAGAAGTTTAGTGGAAGGTAAAGGAAGATTGCAAACTTAATTAGAAGGAACCAAAAGTATGCAGAACATTATTCACTTAAGTACAAAGTTTAAGTACGCTAGTTTGAGTACAAAAAGCACAGACTCATATACGCTCGCGTGTATGTGTGGGTGTAGTGATATTTTAAAATTAAGTTAAACCCTAATTAATTTCCAAATTTTTATATTAATTTAGTCATAGTAACTTCTAAATTATTCTCTCATTTCCCATCCACATGTTCTAGTTAATTAATCTAACAGAAATTTTGTAAAATTGCTGAATCAACTGAAAGTCGACAAATTAAAGACTCCGAGAGAAGGGATAAAAACTGTCCAGTTATATATATTCCTTTAAAAGATCCCTATGATTCTCTTACACGTGATCGACATGTTATATAAATCTCTATTAAAATCTCACAGTATGCATTTACAGATATAAAAGTTTCATTAGATTTTCCTCATTACGTTTTGTGTCATTCTGTGTTGTTCTCGTCGATTCTGCTTGTACATAATGTGTGCTTCTTGTGATGAAATAAAACGAATTAAAAAATTTTATATATTTATGTAAAGAATGCAGAATACAAAGATAATGTTACAGAGGAATTTGTGGACAAAGCTTCTTGTTTCTATGGAGCACTCTAATTTGCGTAGCTTAGAAATTAAAGATGCATTGAAATCAGAATCTATTCCAGTGATAAGAAAATCTGTTTAGTGCATAGATTAATTAGAAATTCCATTTATTCACAGAGATTCTTCAGCATGCTTCTTTGCACAAAATCAAAATAAACATGTAGTAAATGAGAATATAGATTTATCTACAAATTCTTATTTGTATTGACTTCTTGTTGAACCATGTAACTATCATGTAAATATTATGTACTTTACAAATTCCCTTACTGTAGCTAATGAAAGTCAAAATTTCTTTCATAATTTTGTATGTATAGTGCATTTCTGAAAGGAAAATAATAATGGCTTTCCTCATGAAAAAAAAATACTTTATAAGCAAAAGTCATATGGTACGGCACGGAGAAAATGCTTTAAAGTAGCATTGTTTTCAAATTATTTCTGAGAGAGAATTGGGGAAAAGTAGTCTTTATATAAAAATGCATCGATTGAATAAAAATTTTTTTATCTTTTTCAAGAAAATTTAAGAAAAAAAAATTACAAATCTGTTTTGAGATTTGAAGACTAATGAGTAGTTGGAAATATGTGAACTATCTTTAAACTGATGGCAAAGACTATGAAATGGAAACATAAAAGCGTAAATTAGATACTTTTGAAAATATGTTTATTCCAACATTTGCATCTATTCAATAACATCGATTTAATTGAGTTTGATTTGTGTTAGCTCAAGGCTGGCTGATAAAAGGTCACTTTTATATATTTGATATTTATTTACTAATTATAAGTTGGGGGATTTGTATGAAATGAACTTTCTGCAACAATGTAGAGGTTGAAAGAATTTGCATTGTTACTTAACGTTATTCTAGAAAACGTCCATCAACCGCTTTAAGGACTCATACTCATTACCGGAAAGAAACGGACGTCTTGGCTTAGGGGGTTGCGCGTCTTCTTCATAATCTTGGCTTCTTGCTTTCGAAATACGGCTTGGATATGGCTGTTCTTTTATTCTGTATGTGAGATTTGTGAATATGCCCCTCCCCCTCTGTAAAGGACAGATGGTTCTAATTGGTACAACTTCAAAAACAAGAGACACACCCTCGGCTTTAAAATCGTTGACTGATTTAGCGAGATTGTTCATGGCAAGTGCCATTAGAAACAATAACCAGAAAATTATGTTTTGTCTCTATGTGAATTGGAATGGCACTATCTAAACAAACAGTTAATTTGATTAAACATTGTAAGCATGTTTATAACTTTGAGTAAGACATGGAGTTGAATGGGACTATTATGTAAGTACAGTATTTAACCAGAATAATAGTTATATCAAGTGTATTTTTATTCATATGTTTTACCTTACAATGCATATTTAGCTCTAAATTAGTGTATATAGACTATCATTCAGTTTGGATTCTTTCAAATTTCTTTCAATGAAAAAAAAATTATGATCTGAAGGAATTAAAATAGTTTTATAAGTGCTTTATTCTGTGATAAATGACCAAAAAAACTTCTGCGTACTTTTAAATAATATCTATTCATCCGAAATGTGGGCGGAAACATTTCGGGTAGTTTAATAGTTCATATAACATGGTTATGATGACTTTGTAGTAACATGGGTTTCATATAAACTGAAACAAAACCGTCACCATAAGTTTCTTAGTTACCGAGGTGCCTTTTATTGTGTGATAAGATTGTCTAATTAATTTCTACAGAAATTAATTAAAAATTCTTATATGAAAGTTTGATAAAAGTGAAATTTATAAAATTTTGATAATTTTGCTGAAAACAACTATGCATTAAATAAGTATTGGTAAAAAGAAAAAGAAAAAAAAAGTTATTTAAGTTTATTTATACTATTTTTTTTATTTTACTCATAAAGATATAAAGAAAATATTTATAGCGCATTTTAATAGTTTTTTACAGTAATTATTTAAAGAATAATTAAAATATTAAAGATTCTATGTTCTTTACTGAAATGTTCCTTAAATTATGCTTGCAAATTTTAAACAACCGGAATTAAAATAAACTGGGATTTATTATACTTGAACATATTATATCTTTTATTGACTTGAGAATAAAATTTGTTTAAACATTTATAGTATGTTATTAATTATTATTAATAATTTAATAATTTTTTTTCACTTGAGTATAAAAATGATTCAAAAATTTTTATTCATTACCTATTAAAAGCAATAATTTTCTTATTTACTTTTATATAAAAAAAGTTTAATAATTTATAATTTACATCTAATTATTAACAATATTTAATAAATTTTATTAACTTGAATATAAAATCGGTTTAATAATTTATTAATAATTATTATTAATAGTTATAAATTTTATTATTCACTTAAGTATAAATTTAGTTCAATAACTTTTATTTATAATTCATTACGACATTAATTTTCTTATTCACTTGTACATAAAATTGGTTTAATAATTAATAATTTATATCTAATTGTTAAAAAATGTTTTGATAATTTATAATGTATATCTTATTATCTGATTTTTTAATAATTTGTAATTTATATCTGATAATTAATTTTTAAAATTATTTATAATTTATATCTAATTATTACAAATACTTTAATAATTTTTTTATTCAATTGAACATAATATTATTTAAAAATTTATTACTTATAAATAATTTACTTTCATCATTTAATAATTTATAAAAAATATTATTTAAAAGTATAACATCTTCTTATCAATCTCATTTCTAAATGCAATGTTTGTTTGTTTTTTCCATAAAAAATGAAATATAATTTTTCTAAATTATATTTTGGCAATGATAATAGAAAACACTGATATTAAACCAACCTTCAAAAAAGATATATATCTGACTAAAATAAATTAGAGAAAGCTTGAATAACTACCCTTCTCAATTTGACTAGGAAACCACAGTTTTCTATTTAAATCTGTAAGAACAGGCAATATCTAAAGACGTAGTGGAAACTTTAATCTAAGAATTTTTCGGGCATTGGGTCGAGAAATAATGTTTTTCTTCCTTGAATCTTTTATCCAATCTAATTGCCTCCTTCCATGTATCAGTGAAAGCTACTGGCAGGTCGAATGTCGCATTTTCCGAGTAATGTCCGAGCCTGAGGTCCATACCTCCTTCAAATTACTTTCCGTTCGTCAACCCAGCTTTGTTCCGACACTCCCAGCCGGAATCTTTTATTGTCCACGATATCACCTTTCAATCGCTTGTAAAAATCTCGAAGGGGGTCATCCAGTAATTGAAAAAGGCATTTAAGAACTCTACTCTTGCTCTTTCTTTGCTTTTAGCATCTTTTGGAAATGAAGTTGATAAGAAAGATGAATATCATTCGACATTGGTATCTAGTAAAGATTATTTTCAAATACTTTCAGACAATATGTATTGCATCTAATAAAATTTAAGTAATAGTATATTTAGATATGGTGTACAGTGTATTTAGTTTTAGTTTAGATATTAATTTTAATTTTAATTTTGAAATTTATTAATAATTCTTTAAGCTTTGAATATTAAAATATTTCCACCAAATTAGCTCATCTTTAAATTGGAAACCTGACGAGATTGCTTTTATATTATGAAGAGTGAGGCTCTTTATAGATAATAAAAAAACACAGATTGAGTAATTGAAGAAAAAGTAATCATTTCTGAAACTGATATCTAATTATAAATCTACATAAAATGATTCGATGTGGTGATGACTCATAAATTGATTAACTTAAAGAAGGAAAGCAATGCACAGTAAAAAATTTTAACATAGTTTGTTGTAATATAATATTTAAAGGGATGCGTTTTATTACTGAGCAGGAAATAAATATACATGGGATTCTAGCTTTTGTTAAATTTTAATGGTTGCAAAAAATGAGTTTTGGTTATGTAAATATAACAAAAACATTCGACCATTTTTTTAAAAAATTCTACATAAGAAATCCCCTTGCACCACTAAGCATCACACGAGGCTTACGGAAGCAGACAACACATTTCATAAAATCATCACATACAAAATAGGTCATCATGCTTCATATAAGTTTGCACAACCCTTTTTTACAGAGGGGCATATTCACACATGTCACGGAACAAATAAAGAATAATCATTCCCGGAATGGAACTCGAACCCATGATGCCCAAATGGCGAAGAAGTGCTACCCATGTGCTAAGACGTCGGTATTCGGATATTTTTAACCCAATTTTTTGTTAAAAAATATTTTATAGAATTATCTGAGATGATATTTTGTCAGAACTTTCTACGATATGTGCAATAAATCTTTTTTTTAAAAAAAGTTTGATTTGTACCGATTGAGGGTCGCAATACGAACCAGCAACTCTAGGGATAGTAGCAAAGTAACATGACCATAATACAAAAGTCGACTTCGGTATCGCAGATGTTATCTGGCTTATGAAGCTAATGTCACAAATCCTTTTAAGTGATATTTAATTAAAATGCTTTTATCTTCAATAATTTTGTAGATATATGATATAACAAATCATATTATAAAGTTTTAATTTCAAAGAATGGAAATTCAAAAAATCAACAAAATATTCTAAACAAGATATTGAAAACAACAACAAGATGTCTAAAGAAAGTCTGTGTGAAAGATTTTAATCTTGAACATTTTAATTAATTTGTATTTTATAAAACCAACAATTCTCTTGCGCAGTTCTATTTGACACCTTATACCCAATCGCTTAAAATAATATCTACTACTTGTTAATGACCTTTTTCTTCTTATTAAAATATGTTAGTAACATTTTAATAAAGCTAATATTTTGCATATACTGAAAATAATTTTTAATCCTAAGATCTAATTTCCTTCCCATAATTATAATTAATTACTTAGAGAAATAGAAAGACAAAATTCTATGGCTTAAACAACAAAGTTAATCTTTCATCATTAATTAAAGTTTTCAATCAACCTCCTCACAAAATGGAGAAAAATGTCACTTGAAGGATTTGAGACACATTGTTAGCAGATTTAATTTTAAATTAAAATATATTTTGTATTATTTTAACCATACTCATAGAACAATACAGACAATAATAGAACAATTGATTCCATTGTGAAGCGTACAATGTCTTGGGGGAAATGTTAGTATAGAAAGAAGAACATTATTAGCCCCCAAGGATTACCGAAAAGTAAATAAAGAGATTATAGAATGTAAACATCAATCAATCGCGGAATGGCTCACGTAAAAAGTACACAATTACGACAAAATAAAAACGGTTCGCCATGTCTTAATGTAATCCTTTACATAGCAAAAGTGACGTAGATAATTGTTGGGTAAAGCAAATATTTTGTAGATAATTTTTAATGTAGTTATTTATTTAAAAGGTTTTTTTTATACCAATGTTTGAAGGGAAATTTAGAGATTTCTAAGAATAAGGCAATTTGGTTAATTTTAAGCTTCTATGGTTAACATAAATTTCAAAGGAATAAAAATTTGCTAGCTTAGATAATTGTGTAATTATAGTTTAAGTTTAAAAGAGTTTAGATTTAATTTGAATTATTGGCAATGTAAATTAGATGATGGACTCGATATTATGGTATTTCATTTAAACAAAAAAAATTGTAAAATTAAGAGGATTTAAGCATTTTAATGTTAAAATTAGCTATAAATGTCTTATTATAAAGTTCATATGAGTTTTTTAGACATTGTTTATTCCAGTATCATACTGAAATATTATGCTATACTACGTTATTGTGCATTACTATTAATATGTCATTACAAGCATGCATTGAACACAAATCATACTGTATACGTTGGAAAAAAATATGTATAATTTTTTAAATTCAATTCAACCAAAAATTAGTTTGGTTTTATTATCAACGCTCCATACTAAAGCAGCATTATAGCTATTTTGAGTTGGACCTCATAATTTTAAACCGCAGTCAGATGATGAGGACGACACCTGAGCTGGCATTCCGTGCGTCACACTACACCACACCAACGGGAGGATGTTTAACCCTGTCGGAGTTAACGTGTAAAAGATCCCCTTAGACGACGGTTGTTCGGTGGAATTGAGTCTTGAAAATCAGAAATTGATGGTTCCTTTCTTTATTTTTTTTTGTGTGGACTTAGACGACTTCTTTGAATTGAATAATCTTTTTTTTTGAACAAATGCGTTAACAGTTGCAACAGTTGCGAATCATTTATCTTTTTTGAAACCCTTCTTTATTAATGTAGAAAATTTTAATTTTCTATTTCAATTATATACAATAATTTTGCTTTTATGACTCATTATTTTAAACAGCATGTAATTATGAAATAAATGTATCTTAAATTCATTGCTGATTTGCATATTGAATATGAAATCAAAATTTTGATAAAGTCACTGATCAACAATTGCTTAAATTTCCTTCAAAAAATATTTTGTAACCAAATTTTAAAAATTTAGTTATTGAGTAAATAAGAGATACGTCGATTAAGATATTCCAATATTGCAAGAAAGAAACAAATTCATATGGAATTTATGATTTAGTTCTTTTCTATTAAAATATCTAATAAATAAGAGTTACCAAAATCTGTTCTTCTAATTCATATTTTTTCACCATGCTATGCTTCATAATCAGAGAGTAAAATAACGGGAAATACTAAAATATTGTTACATATAAAGATGCATAAAACTTTTCGAAAGATAGATGTACTCTTAGAAGTTGTATCTTGCCCTTGATGTATATTAAATAGGTTGAAAAATGTGTGCCATGTGACTGGTCAGTCAAAATGGTGGCGTCTGCAATGGAGAAAGTTTTCCGTGTTCTTGAATTGAGCAGAATAGAACCCACAACTTTTGTGTTATGGCAAATTTTCTAAAACAATTTAGAAAAGAAGTTCCAATTAGAAAATATATCCATAAATGGCATGAGAAATGTCAGACTTCTGGCTGTTTGTAACGACTGACGACTGACTATAAGATGACTAATGATGACTCGCAAGAAATCATCATTTAGCGTAGTCCAAAGAAAAAATCAACTCTGAGATTAAGTATTGAAGTGTAGATTTCTTAGTTCACTCTTTGGAAAATATTGAGAAAGAAGTTGACAATTTTTCAAACTAGATGAATGTTCTAAAAAAAATCAAAATGTCTTTAACAACAATAAAAGGACTTTAAATTCTGTGCTGATGCACTGCTTCATTTCAAAAATGATGAATCAGTCGATCTCTTAGTTTTGTTGTAGTTTTTTTCTAATAATATTTACCAAGGACAAGCTCGTTAACGTAGTCAGCGGTTTTAAGCAAAAGGCGGGTACCTTGTTTTAATTAGCTCTACTTAGGTCCAAGCTTAGGTCTTAGCTATAAACTCATCACATGCACTTTCACACCCCCTTTTTACAAGGGCAGCATATTCGTTAGCACCTCACAGATAATACAAGAAGATCAACCATGCCATAACCGGGATTCGAACCCGTTAGGTCCAAATCACGAAGAAGAAGCACAGCCTCTGTGCCAGGATCCGGCACTTAGTTTTTATTGGTGAAACAATACTCATATCAGTAGAAATGTACACAAATACAATGGGGGAAGAAAGAAACAAAATTTTATGCAATACTTGTGTCTTTCCCCGAAAATAAATTTGTTCTATGCAATATCCAAAAAGTGAGTACACACATAGAGAATCTGCGATTATCTAAAAATCTGAAAATAATTCATTACATTTCTGTTACAGATGATATATAATATTATACAGTTTTCTCGATTTATAATGCATTGAAACTAACTGTATACTTCTTGTTATAAGCGGATGAGCGCCCCGAAGATGCACCGAAGTTGGCGACATTAGGCCAGTAGTTTCTCGCCAGCCTAGTTGGTTTGGAGAAAGGAATAGTCTGGTAGCCGCTGGATCTTTCATGATGCGGCGCATTGCTTCGAATGCTTTTGGTCCCGCGCTCAGTCGGCTATATAAGGGATGGGTTGCCGTAATCTGACACTCGGTGAGTCAGTTGAGAGTTTTCTCTCGGAAGAGAAGCGTTTCTGTGGACTAGCGAGCTGTGTTTACGTTTGCTGTTAGCGTTGTATAATTGAGCTCGCTGTGATTTACTGTTTACTGTAGTATTTAAGCTGTAAGTGACTGTTGGCCGCTGTATTGTTTTTTTTTATCTGAAGATTTTCTTTCTCGTCATCCTATAAATATCTGTAAATAGCTGTAAATAAATTTGTTTATGCTGTCCTCAAGTTCTGTCCATTCAACCTGAACCCGTTACGCTAAAAACGTAAATTCTTTATGAATCCTCCTATATGATTAAAACAAACTTAGTCACTTTAATATTTGAGTAATTTGGTTACATAAAAATAAATAAATCAATTTCTTTAGCCAATGTGAAATAATATGGGTCCTTAGAAAATCAAAATTAAAACTAATCTTCTCTTTAATGTTTCTCGACTAGCAGCCTTAAGATTTTACTAATCATTAATCTTCGAACGGACCTCAGAAATAGCATGTTGGAATGACACTACATGTTGTAGGGAAAGAAGAGGAATTGTTAACTAAGAGACTACGATGAAAATCTAATTCTTTAGAAAGTTGAAGGTAGATAAATGAACCTGAAAGAGGGAAAAATGAACAGGTAACTGAAGACTTTAGGAGATACTGACTTGACAGAAACCGTAACTGAAGAATATCGAAGATACTGACATTGCAGAAATGAAAGTATATACGAGCGATGTGGATTGGAGATAATAACTTCATTTTAGGGTGTCAATTGTTAGTGATAGGAGATAGCTGAATGTTTCTGAGATTTATGTAACGAGTGAATGACAGTAAGGTAATTATGAAAAAGAGAAGATATTCGCTTAAAAGAGAACAAAAGGGGACACAACAGCATGGAACAGGGAGGTAATCTTTGACTAGAAAGTATTGAATAAATGCTATTCTATTCAATGAGTTTCGTATCATATTAAGAAGATCAGCAAAATTTAAAAAAATTAAAAATCTGTTCTGAAAACAGTTATATGTGTGGAGAACTATGTTAATGAGTAAACGGGAGAAAGAGAAAGGGGATGTTGACTTAGTTTGATACATTTCTCAAACTAATCTTCAGTATCCAGAAGAAAATATTTGAAATGTTTATATTCAAAATGATTTTTATGCACTTCGTATATTTATAAGTTCAATAAATATACGAAGATCAGTCAGTATCAAAAATTTAACCCTTTGCACTTCGATGATGCATCATTTTGACGTTTTATTTATTTATTTTTCAAATTTAATTGCTAAAAACATCCAGATAATGGTTAAGAGATATAGATTAATTTTTCAAAGAAATTCGACTTAAAAAAATCATGCATATTTATTTTTCATAGCAATAAACAAATCTTTGTATTAGGTGATAATTCAATTTTTATGAGAAGAAACTTAATCTTAAATCACCA
Source organism: Argiope argentata (assembly GCA_026289955.1). Lineage (NCBI taxonomy): Eukaryota > Metazoa > Arthropoda > Arachnida > Araneae > Araneidae > Argiope > Argiope argentata. The sequence goes on from JAOUZG010031333.1 coordinate 3,350,415, forward strand.
TTAATATATAAATTTTAAAATTAATAAATACATGCCTGAAAACCAGCAAAAGTATTGGTTGAAGAATTATTTAACATTTTAAAGAAGGATCAAAAAATTTATTGAGAAATGTAATGAAAAAAAAATTAAATCAAAATGCGTTTTTGGAGATATGTACCATTTCCTTCGTATGTCATATATAAAATGATTGAACAGTCTGAGTCTGTAGAAACATAGAGGATACAGATCATTTGAATGTATATCAAATGACTATCAAACAAAATTTAAAATAATTTTTAGAGAAAATAAACAAAAAATTCACTCTCTAAAAAAGTCGTTCTGAGAATAAGAAAAATAATTAAAATCAATACAACCACAAGCAACGAAAAATCCCATTGATAAACAAATCATTATTTTTTTTTTATTTGAAGCTCTTAGTATTTAATTTCTCCACTTCTTATTTTTATTTTCTCAACAGATGCAAATATCTTTTGTTTTCCAAATTGGATTATGTACATCATTTTTTTTCACCCTCCATTTTTTTTTATTCTTTAACATGTATAATTATTTTTGCTCCCTTCTAAAATTTTGTTACGCACATAGTTTTCTTTACTAATTGGATTATAGACATTATTTTTCTCACTATTTTCTAAATTATTTCACTAATCTCTTCTTTAGACTATTAATATTCTTTGTTTCTTTTGGATGATGTTTGTAAATGTTTGAATTCGTGTATATTTTTTATTACAAGCGTTTGACATTTAAATACATATTCAGAATTTTTTGCTTTATTGATTGTGGTTTTTGCACGATTATACACAGGTTGTTATAAAAATGATTGAAACCTTAAATTTATACAGAATGCTTAATAAGCATGATGTAATACTGCAGGAATTAGCCGAGTAATTGATTAATATGTGTTGAATAATGTTTAGGGGAATATTGTACAATTCTTCCGGGAGATATTGTGAAAGTTTTGGGAGAGATTTCAGTATTGGATATCGATTCTGTTTTGAAATCTATAAAATAGACCATAACGGTAAAATTATAATGAGGTCGGATGATTGTGCGATGATTGATGATATGTTTAACTTCATTCTCGATTTCATCAAATCATGCTTGGAAAACTCTCGCTGCATGGATAAGTGTGTTATAATCCTGGAAAATTACATCTCTTACAGTAAACAAAGGATGAATTATATGATAAACCTGGCCAGCTAAAATTTATCAATACTTCTTTCCAATATTCCTTTCTTACAGGGTTACGATTGGTTCAAATGATTGTCCATATCATGTAGATCCACCTCCTTATTTGACAGTTGGATGGAGACAATCACGATCATAGCTTGTACAGGTGTTCTAAAAACGTGCACCAGTACTGTTGTAAGGAAAAGTGTGAGACACTTTTCGCCAGACCATATTATTCTTATCATACAACTGTTGATTATTACCATCTGTGATAAGCGATTAAGGGATTTTTGTTCTGCTATGAATGATCTATTAATGAAGGTATCTACTGATTGTAATCAATGGAAAATCCAGATGGGCATTGACCTTTATGCTCACTTTTGCTTTAGTTATTATCTCTTTAGATATTACATTCCATTTCAATACCAGTCAATCTCTTTCAAAGAGATTTTATTTCCGTCTACTATTTGGCTTTGCCGAGGTTGTCTTGAAGCTTTCTGAGTATGGTGTCATGACTTAAGATACCTGCCGCTAGAAACGTCTAAAAGTTGGGATGCTTCGGTTACAGTTGCCTCAACTATATAAGCTCCTTCAATTTCGCCTCGTTGAATATCTGAGAGTTCCAACTGTTTACGCTTTTTAAAACGAACAATCCAAGAATTACAGAACTTTAAAAAAGCTAACACATGCTACCAGAATATGTGCATTTGCTATTTATAAGGAACTGGGGACTATAATTATATTTTAATGTTTACAAAACTCATTTAAAAATGTCATTTTTATTCGCAGGTGTTCTCATTGTTTTGATAGCCTCCTGTATATGCAAAACGTTTATATACCTTTTTATGCAAATATTCCCTTTTTAATTATTATTCTATTTTAGTAACCAATAGACTGACGTCCTGGCACAAGGCCAGCGCGTCTTCCCAATGACCTGGACGTCCTGAGTTCGAGTCCCGGTTGGGGCAGGTCTGTTGTTCTATCTATGTGAATGTGCCTTCTTCTGTAAAAAGGGGCACTGCAAGCGACTTTGTGGTTTGGATAGCTAAGATGTACTTTTGGTACTGGTTGTTTCTGCTTAAAATCGCTTGATTAGCTTATCCATGGCAAGTGCCATAGCAGACATGATTAAACTTTTCTTACCTTTAATAATTAATGTGTTTCTTAACTTTTTATTCTTTTGTATTATCGCATAATATTTCCACGAAAAATGAGAAATATCTTTTTGAGTTATATTTGATTAACAACATGGGAGTTTATAAATTAAACAATTCTCATCTAAAATAATTCTTATAGGAAATTAAAAACAAGAAATAAAGAACTTTGGAATCTCATGTACTTTTTTAAACGTTTGCTTTATTATTGTCTTATTAATATGTACTGATTGCCTAACTTTCAATAAAAATTTCTTTGTTAATAATTCCTTTCTTTATTAATTCATGCATGATTTATTATAATTTCTTTTCATCATTTGATATCGCAAGACATTTCAACTTGGCAAAATACTGAAAAAATGAGAAAAAAAAATGTTCAATAATTTTGTAGTCAAATAATCAACATCAATATATTGCATTACAGATATTGAAAAACCTGCCACTAAATTTAGAATCCATTTGAAACAGAGTTTATTTATGGCTAATGACGTAATAGAAATTCATTTTAGATATTTTATTGTACATTAATGTGTTTTTGAGTTAATAGATTATTCTTTATAGATAAAAGTGCTTTATTATAAAAACTAAAGTAGTTATTTTGAAAATGTTTGCTCTCTTTCAGACAGACAGACAGACAGACACACACACACACACACACACACACACACACACACACACACACACA
>JAOUZG010031333.1:3358539-3379694 GCA_026289955.1 Argiope argentata
CATGATTTCTTTCTGCAATTTGAACCACTGTCTATTAAGATGCTTAGTTATTTTCTCTCTTCAAATTATAATCATCATTCAAATGTTTCAAAACTTCTAAGAAGAATGATTATCTTTTTTTTTCTAACATTTTATTTTGGCGATAATTTATTTTAAAATTCCTAGATATTCATGAAATATCGCAAATGTTATATTTGTCAATGCCGCTGAACACATTCAGAAATAAATTTTAATTTCATTGAAAAAAGGAGCGGTAAATATGAAAACGAAGATGCTGACTCAACAACTGACGTTTATAACATTGTTTCATTTTCTTTTTTAATTCTACAGAAAGAACATTCATCTAATTGTAACAATCAGATACGACAATAATTATAAATTGTATCAAATTTGCATTTTGTTAATTTCACACTGTTCATTAATCTGTATAATCAATACTGAGATCTCCCAGGAGTAGAATCAATCAATAGGAGTGATCGATTGCTGCTAAACTTTCTGAATGCCAATAACCATCTATAGAATTAAGCCCCAAATTGAAGGCCGATAAATAGGCTAGAAGGGTAGGACAATTGTCTTTGAATACCAAGTGTTGTTCCTCTTCTAGAATGACAGTTTTATTGCTTTCCACTAAATCCTCCACCTTTGATAGTGTCCGTCACCCCATTCGTGGTCACACTTCGACGTGATTTGCAGTTTTAACTATTAGACAATCTTTCACCGTTCTTTTTTGTAAAGAAGCAGAATAGTTACCGCACCTGTAATAGATGTTTCTAACTATAACGTCTTGGTGAAACAAAAGATGTACAGACATTCCTTTTTAAAAAACGACAGTAATTGATCACATTAAACGGATTAATTTCCCACAAGTTATAATTTAGTTGTAAATTGCAATGGGAATTTCAGTAATATAACTTTGAGGCGGGAAAACATTTAAAAGTGCAGCAAAAGTGATAAGAGAGAGTCATTATTCTCTTTTCAATATTGATCTCACTATTTGCTTAAAATAACTTGCATTCCTGTTATATTTTTGAATATTAGCTCATGCATATTGCTTACTTACCAATACTTATATTCATAAGTATTCGATTAAAGTTATTAATTTGCAATGAGTTATTGCTGCTATATTAACTCATTGCAAAATATAGGGAATTGTAATTATCAAAAAAATTGAACTCGAGATTCACCAGATTCTCCAAGTTTCTGAAATCCCTCAATCCTAGAAATACATTCTTGGGGTAACATATGGATATCTGAATAACTCAAATATGCTTTCAGGTAAACAGATGAAATTTGTTATAAGGAATTTAGTCTGAATTTGCAGTTTTATATGAAACATTTATTGAAGTGCATAAAGAGGAAGTCTAGCTATTCGGCTGCATGTTAACAGATTATCAAAAAAATTAAAGAACTGGACAGATTAAGTTTTGCTCATAAAATATTAAGTTTAGCTTGTTATTAACTTTTGAGCCAAATATATCAAACGTTTAGCCTCCTGTTGATCTATACTTTCATTTTAAGGAAACTCATGCAATAGACCATAGAACCAATGGTTTAAATCAATGTACTTGAGAATGTGATAATGCGATTAACACTATAATTCTACCTTCAAATTGCAATTCCATTTTTGGAAAAAAAATTTCAAAATATGTATTAATATAACAGATTCATGCCGAAGAAATCATTTCGTAAATATTTTTCACCATTGCCATGTCTTTTCATTTACTCAATGATAACAATTTTGGGTCAGAGAAGAGTAGGGATATTAAGTGAGTTTTGTAGAATTTCTGTTGATTATTGACGAAGATTCTTCATGTTGGTTTGGTCTAATAAATTATCATTCAATCAACAGTTATAAGACACTTGATCTTTAAATATTCACAATCTCATAAGACCTTAAATACACAAAACAATTCATTTTGTTAGCTTCCCTTATCTATAGCATCATTACTTAATGACATACAAGAAAAATTTATCTTATCTTTGATAGTCTAAGATATTTTACTGGACTCCTGGGCTTCATGAGGCATAAATTATAATTATGAATTTGCATTTTTTTCTATTCTATCTTCTATCTATCTAGACATTAATATGTAAAAATTTATTAGATATTCTTACATATAATTTTTATAAAAAATATAGTTTTTACATATAATTCTTATTTAAATTTTTAGAGATTTTCCTTTTTTGCTTCTCATTCCCAAATTTTTAAAGAAATTTCAATTGGAAATATCAGATCATAAGATTTATCATGATATTTTAAAGTCCTAAGAAGAAAATTTTCTTTGTGAAAAAAGTAAATTATTGAAAACACTTTAAATTATAATGTAAATTTTAACATCAGTTTTTCATTAAAAATAGAATTATAATTATTCTTAATATATGGGAAAATGAATTTTTTATACATATTAATATCTGAAATTCGCTCTTCTCGTAATAATAACATCACAAGGAAGCATTACTGCAGATTCGTAAGAGTATAATCTAAAAGTTTCATTTCATTTTTATTTAAATTTCCTCAGTTTCATCACTGTTTTTAAGTTCTTGTTTTTCTTTGAATCGTCAGATAATCGATTTTAAATAAAACGGACGTAATTTTTTAATTGAATGTTCCAAATCGTTTAGAGCTTTTTTTACCATATATTTAATTAAAATTCACTCTAAATAAGATTAATTGCTCATTAGCTGATCCTTAATAACAGAAAAAATCAATAAATGAAATATTTGAACTTGTCTCAATATAAAAAGATAATGCAATTAAACGACTACTGATGTATACATCACGCAAAAAATAACGATCCTATAAAGATGATGAAAGTCATTTCAAATATTCGATTCATTATTTCAATAGCAATCATTTTTTTAAAAAGAATATTGAGTAAGTTTTCAAGATGTCAACAAAAAAATTTCACCAACTCAAAAAGATTTTATCTAGCAGTTGGGATTTAAACAACGTCTGGTTGCATTTTGACATTGTATCTAAATTCAAATTAATCTAGAACTCACAATGAGATAAATCAATTTTCCAGTTAGCTTTTTCATTTATATCAATCGAAGAATATATTTCACAATTGGACGTCCCAAACTCGTTCCGTTTCTTTGATATGATGCTTTTTTTCAATAGAAGCTGATATTTACAGTCATAAAATGTGATTATTTTCCAATATCACCACTTTTCCATCTGGGTACTTTAAAGAATTCAATGGAAACGCTTTCTTCCAATTTGATAAGAACTGCTTCAGAAAGCACAACTGCTCGAGATGTATTTTCCAATACTCTTAATGCAGTCACCATATGTCAAATTAGGTTATCGAAAAAAAAATTATTTTTTCCTTTATGTATATAAGTCTTTTATTCTAGATAAAAGCCGGAAAATTTAATTTTTAAAACCTCAATGCTCAGTAAATAGACATTTTACCTCAGATAATTATTTGATATTTTTACCACCTTTAAAATGTTAATTGACCGAAAACTTATTAAGGAAATAAATTTTCTTTTCAGATGTGTATTTTGAAATCAATTTTGCTTAATTGCACATCAAAACATACATTTTCATCAAAAATTTAAATATAGTAGAGTTTGTAATTATAGATTCAGGTAATGTGTAGATGATATATTAAATTACAATTTACATTTGTTCCTAAAGCTTATAATATTTAAGTGCGAAGATAACTTAATGAAATTAATATTTTCCTGAAGAAACATTATATCATTAATATACATTGAAACTATAACCATAAACCCTGGAAGGTTTAAAATTTTGTTTCAAGATAATTTTAAAACTACAACCTTCAACAAAAAGATATTTTTCTCAGATCATTCATTTTTTTCCTACCAATAAAATTACAGTCAGTCATAATCTTATTTAAGACAAAATGTTCTTTTTAGATGTACAATTTGAAAGAGTATTGTTTAACGACATATCAAAACATAAAAACTTTCGTTAAAAGTTAAATTATAATAGGGCCTGTAATAATTGTTTATAGTACTTAGTAGGTAATATTTACCTCTTTAATGCACATTTGTCCCTAAAGATGATAAAACTTCAGTGTGAAGATTACTTAGCACATTTCTTATTTTTTCATGAATACTAAATTAATACGTATTCAAACAGTAATTATAAACGTAGAAAGTTTGTTATTTTGTCTGAAAGACAATTAATTTATATTACATCAAATGTTTTTTTTTACTTTTTAAACCAATGAAAGCATGAGTGTTAAATGGATGTGTAATATCACTAATGAATAACATAATTACGATATACCAGAAACACCATATATAATTGACGTTTCTGGTATATCGTAATTCCTTTAATCTGTTATTATTTATATTTATCTCTATAGCTTATAATACTTAACCCTCAAGATGACTTTATATGATTCATATTTTTAAATGAAAATCATTAATCGAAAACCTTGGAAGATCTTTCAAGTATAAATTAATTTCAGAAGTCGATAAAATCGATATCTGCTATAGGCATCGGTAAAAATTATTGCTCTATCGCCCAGAAAGAGATATTTTTTCAAATTATTTATTTGGTTTATTTTTTAAATTAATGAGTTTATGTGAAATCAATAGATTATAATATCATTGATGAATAATTAGAATTAAACAAAACAAATCATACCTTTTTTTTCTTTGAATATACATTACCAATATTCATATTACCTTAAACAATTATTATTTTTTTATTTCTAACATTTTTGAAAATTTATATAATAATCCAAATTCATAATTTTAAGTTATTTCCACTTAATTTGACAATCCTCTAAATTATGTTGAAGATAAATATTGGAAATAAAAAATATATATTGTGTATTTGCAGTTCCGAATGAGAGTTCTTTACCAAATAATTATGAAACTGAACAATTTTTCTTAAATGTAAATTAATATTTCTTATTGTCTAGAAAAATCAATTCGAATTTTATGATCCTTCTTTTTTCTATTAAGTAATAATTAAATTATAGAAAATTGTTAAGTTATTATTAGAGAAAAGAATAATATCAATGATTTTTCTAAATATTTATTAAAATGAAATAAAAATATTTTTTATTTATTAAGTATCTTTAAACAGTGATATTTGCTTTATATTGAATGGTAATGCAGTTGTTATAACTCGGAATTCTACTTTCCTTTTAGAACCAGTTTGTACCATACAAGACAAGAGTATAATAAAGCTATTTACAAATTATCTGTCCATAAAGGTAATGATAACGTAAAAACCTAACGTAAAAAACCTTTTTCTTAAAATAAACACGACATAATTCTACTTAAATCAAAACATGATTTCCAGATTCCAAGTCAGAATAAGATGCAATGCAGCCTCTAAAATAAACAGAAACATTAAATGTAAAAATTATTAGGAGTAGTAACAGCTTTGTTTGAATTGATATCATTAATGACTAAAATTTATGCCCTTTTTATAAGAAGATTGTTTATATAATTCGTATTAATTTCCATAAACAAAAAATTAGTGTTTCATTTTTTTTAAATAAATCCTGCCTAATGGCGATTTCAAAAATCTAGAATGCCATTACGTTTAATATCAATCTAAAACATATCAAAAATGCTAACACAAAACGGAAGCTTTAAATTATTTAACAGTCACTCAACTCACAAACCTCTTAACAACAAAAACTAAAATGACCTTTTAATTAAATTATTTTTAATAGAATATTTGACTAACTTAATAAATACCTTTCCCAATTTTTTTCCCTTTTACGCAAAAATATTTAATATTACATTATGTATCCATGCTAATTTTTGAATGAAAAATTTCAAATTTCAAATTTTGCTTTGACACGAAATTGCTTAATACGACATTAAAAAAAGTTAAGAATGCCTTGACATTAACTATTAATCAAAAACCATATTGCAAAACGTCAACAAAAGTTAAAGGCTTTAAACTAATTAATAGTAGCAACACTTCTGGTGTTGAAAATCAAAATGAACTTTTGATTGAATTCTCCCTGCGTTCCTTATATGAATAACCTAAGAAGGAACTTTTCTAAGCTTTGTTTATTTTTAATTTTTATGAAGTTCTCTTCTTTCCTGAGCGAAAATAATAAATCATATATCATCCCCTATTTAAAAAGAGACATTTATCATTTTACCTGCCACGAAAGAGAAAACTTAATCAGCGCACGGATTATCGTCTTGCATGAAACCGAAGCCCCCCGTCAGAGTTTTTGAATCTTGACAATTTCAAAGGCTTATGTCTGGAGGCGCTTATTTATAACTGACAAACATTTCTTACTTTATTGATAAACGTCTTCCTTCTCAGAAAGACATTTTCAGTTTTGGCTTTAATCTTTTTTAACTCAATTTTTAATTAAAGTTTGCAGAAATTAAAATACTAACTAAAGTTAAAGGAATTTATGTCTTTAAGAAATCTGATGAATTTCTACAAGGAAATTTTCTGCTCTTTATTAAAATGGTGCACAAAACGCTTTTTCGCAAAATTTTTATAAAATTTTAATTTACAAAGCATATACCAGTTAGGAGAATTATTATAACTTATTGAAAATTTGGCAGGGGAAAAAATTAACTCAAAAGATTTTCTGTAAATGAATATGGAATTATACTAAGAAAAATAAAATTTGCATTGCACAGTTTTCTATAAAAGTGTAATTAATTTAAAATTGAATAATGTTAAAATAATATGAAAAGAAGTAATTGATTGCATTTAAGTCTACCAATAAATCAAATGAGAAAAAAACAATCATTCTGTCATGTCACCAGCCACCATGAGACTGTTCCGGCCACCTAAAAAGTCAAGAGTGATGTGAAGTGAAGAGTAAAAGAACAGTTGCGAAGTGGTTGAGGCCCGAGTAGTGGGTGAGAGCTGAATGGAAAGTGAACGTGTTAGCTTTGTAGGGGTTCCAAGCGGAACTCCGAGTCATAATTGATAACCTGGTAGTTAATCTTCAGTTGTAAATATTTTTTATAGAATCATCTGTAAATATATATAATCCATATTAAATTCTAACAGAAAATGTGATTTCTTTCTGGTGCCGATCAGTTATTACACATTCCTTAAATTAATTCTGCCATTAATTAATAATTTTATCTTGATATTGATTACGGTCAGTTTATTATTTGTTTATTGGGGTGTGACTGATTCAACAGTAATCAAGCAAAAAAATTTGAAACACTTTAATATTAAACACATATCTATCACATGTGGCATTTAGTTTATGGATTATTAATAGACGCCCCCCCTTCTCAGTAAAAGAAAATGTTTTCCGAAGATTAAATCATTTTTCTGACTGAAAAAATAATTGGAAGTCTAAAATTCCACTCTCATGTTTTTTTTAAATATGTTATAGTTACGTTTCGTCATCATTACAGAAATTCAAAAGGGTAGCCTTTCGTTGATATCAGTTATATCTCCGTGCATTTATTTTTGTGATTTTAATAAATTTATTTTTTAAAAATTAAATTTCTCATAATTGTTTATATATATATTATTACTGCAGACTAGAATTTTCAGCTGCTTTAAATACATTTTTGTGTACAAAATTTCCATTATAATTAAGACAACTTCTTAAACATTATATAAAAATACCAGGTTAAATAATTAAATATTATTTTTTTGTTATATTTTGAACAAAAATTTCGAATAATCTGTTTTTTTTAATTGAAAGCAAAATTTTTTTTAAATATAAAAAAACACCTCAAAATAACACTTTTCCCTACATTATCCCCCCAAACTAATTGGTACAAAATAAATATATAATATAATAAACATATAATAGACATCAAAGGAATTGAATTGGAATATAATAAATATATAATATATTAAACATATGATAGACATCAAACTAATTATATCTTTCACACTCATGTTTTCAAAAAAAGAAAAGTATTTCTAATCTGATCACACATTAGTCGATTTTTATCCTTTATTGTATATAATTAAAATACAATTTAGCTTGGAGATCATGTATCAATATCAGCTCCTCAAGGTTTTGAAACTTTGTGATTACAGTCTCATTACTGATTTATTTAGTCCGAAGTAGTTATAGTTCAATTTAAGAAGAGTATAATGAAACAACGTAAGACTTTATTAATTTAAAGTAACTAATTATTCAGGCCACAAATGACCTTTTTGATATAATATATTTTCAAAAAAATGCAAATAATTTTTAAAATGTACTTTTTAAGAGAAGAAACAGAGAAACAGTAGAAATTTTTGACTAATTTTATACATTTTTGCTACTTATTCATTCGAATACCAGATAGTAAAAATTAAGTATTTTTATAATAACCTGGCCTACAATGAATGAGACTAATTTTGGAATATCAAATTTTCATATCTAACAATGCACATGGTTTTTTTTCTTTAGTTCTTTAACTTTTCTTTCATCCTATTGTCAATTCTTTGGCCTTTCCAATATCAAAAGTAATCAATTCTTCGTTCCTCAATGGATTAACTATTACCGAGAAAGTCGCCATTTTTCTCGCACCCCTAGACGACAAAAGTCGAAAAATAGTTTTCCGTTATGGAATCTACAAGTTCAAAATGAAAGATATAAAAAATATGAAAAAAAGAAGAAAATGAATAGAAAAGAAAAATAATATCTTATATCACAAATAACTTTTTTTTTTCATTCCACGTGCATATTTCTCTTCCCAGAATCGAGCAATATATCTTCCAACTCGCATTTCCTCTCGCAATTTCGCTGATTTTCTGCCTTTGATGACATCAAAGTTGTAATATCGCTGTCACTTCCATTTGATTGCATAGAGCGATGAGAAAGAAAAGCGATTAAGCGAAACTGTGCCCGAAAAAAGTTTGATATTTTAGGCTTGATTAGCTTCGAAGAGATTTCTCCGAGAGGAGAGGTATCCTTTTTTATGTTTTTTTACTTGCCTTTTCTTTTTTGAAATAGGCAGGAAACAGCATTCTAGTGTTATTTTTTTCCTTTGAAGCGAAAAAATATGGATTTTTTCATCTTAGTGAAATATTTTAATAGAGGAATGTCTCTAAAAAGTTCGATATCACACTTCTTCCTTCTGATATATGCCTATATACAAAAAGAAGGTCCATTTCATGGTACAAATATGAAGCAGAGGAACAGATGCAAAAAAAAGAGGAAATATTTGCAATTCGAGTTCTAATAATGCAATGCACTTGAAAGAAGTTTGCTATTAGTTTTTTCATATTACGTATCAAGGACCAGGCACAAGGTAGTCAATGAAAATTTTTAGAGATGAAAAATAACAAAATGAAATTGCTACATCATTTCATATCACTTGGAAAATATTTCAAAGAAGATAGGAGCAAAAAGAAATGAATATTTTATGAAAGTTTTTTTTATATAGAATTTATATTTTTATTTTTAAGATTCCGTAAGATCTTCAGGACTTCTTTCTAGAAATAAGTATGACATTTTCTTGTCTTAAGATTTCTATGACATTCTTCGACATTGATAATGAATGCTATAATAATTATTTAATCTGATATTCATTATCAATGGCCTGCATTATTAATAGAGGAATATGACTAAGTTTTTTATTTTTAATTTCACAATTCTTCTCTTTGATATATGCTCATATACGAAAAGAATATCAATTTCATGGTACAATTATGAAGCAGAGAAACAAATACAGAAAATGAAGTAGAGAAAAAGATACAGAAAAAAAGCGGATGTAATATTTGCAGTGCGAATTCTAATAATTGAAAAAACTTGAAAGACATATCAAATAATGTATATTATATTGCATTTTCAGGATTTAAGTAGGCAGTAAATGAAAATTTTTAGAAAAGGAAAAACAACAGAACGAAATTGTTGTGTTTTTATATATATTGGAAATATTTTCCAAAAAAAGGAAATAGATATCCTGAGTCAATTTTTCTTATAATATTCACAATTTTATCTTTTAAATGCCACGTGATATTCAGGTTTACTTTCTGGAAAGAAATATTGACATTTTCTTCTCTTAAGATTTCTACACCATTCTTCGATATAGATAATGTATGTGAGAGTAGTTATTTAATCTAGCATTCATTATCGATGACCCTCATTATTAATAGGGGGAGGGGAGAATATTTGCTGTGCGAGTTCTAATAAGTTTAGTGTTAGTATTTTTTTAATGTTGTATATCAAAATTTCTGTAGTATACTTCAACATGGATAACGAATGCCATTTTAATTATTTAAGCTTAGTTGTATAGCCGATTTTTTCTTAAAAACTGGCATTCATATACTTTATACTCCTAATACACCACCTATTCTTTTATTCATGAAAACAAAAAAAAGCCATTGGCGCATTTTTTTAATATCTTTTGGTGAAATTTAAAAATAAAAATGGAGTAAAATGACATGGGTATTTTATGTAATTATTTTTATATTTAAGATGTTATAATATCTTCAGGTCTCCTTTAGAGAAGGTACTGATATTTTGTTGTCTTATGATTTCTGAGTAATTCTGCGACTTAGATAATGAATGCCTACTTAATTATTTAGATATACAATAATTATGTAGCAGGTTAATTCATTAAAAAAATTATATTCTTATTACTTTACACTTTTCACCCCATTTATGATCTCTAGTTTCAAACTTTGAAACAATGTAACGCATTGTGTAAACAATAAAAATATGAAATTTTCTGAGTAAAAAGAGAAAACAAGGAACATGTTTGAAATATTGATTTATAATTTTAATAGGTTTATTTATTAGAAAGAACTCGATAGTTCATTGAAACCAAAGACATAAATATAGCTTCCGGAGCTTATATAAACAATAAGCAAAATTTCTATCTGCTCTTTGAAAATGGAATTTTAATAGAGAAAAATGAAAGAACCGTAAACAACTTTTGCATATATATATATATATATATTCAAAGGATGCTTTATCCCTTTTCTCCATATAAAAAGACGATATCTCAGGGGGAATAGGGTTAGTAATTAATGTAACTTTCTCTACTGAAGCAAACATTCATTCTTTCGTCTAAATAAAAATATTATCCCAACATATTTAAAGAAAATTTGATAACTATTAATCAAGCCTAACTGATTTTTTAAAATCATAAATCTTAAAATCTTAAAATCAAAATTTCATTGAAGATCTTTAAAATTAATATTCTTTCTAGTAACAAGAATTAAATATATTCTTTCATTGTATTTGTATAGATATACAAGGAAACCCAGATATGATTTGAATGTAAATTCTAATAAATAAAAAGCAATTATTATCTTTCATGAATATAACTATCATTTAAAAGTTTCTTGAAAAATATGTTTTAACATTTAAAATACAAAAAACAAAAGTAAAAGAGGACTTCACTCTTAACATTGTTCAATGATTTTTATTAGTAATACTAGTTTTAATGATCACTACACTAAGGTTCAAATTCAAAAACTTCTATAACATAAAGAAATTTTAAATACATGATAAAAGTGTTTTTCTATTTTACAAGATATAAAATATGTTATAGCTATCAAAAGAAGTCCAAGCATATAAAACAGCCTCTCTGAATATTTTATTGCTCGTGAAACATTTTAAGGGAATAATGGTACATGGAACGAATTATTTTTGAAGCAACAAAAGGTCAAATTATTAATTTGAAGTTCACCATACATTTCATAAATGAAAAAAGAATTGCAACAAAGGAAAATAATGTAATCTAATAGAATTTTAAATAACTATGCGTCCTATTGTTAGAATATTCTTCTTTCCTTATTTTAGGAGGGAAATCATGTACTTCACTTTACTTCTCATCACCCCATTTATGATCTCTAGTTTCAAACTTTGAAACAATGTAACGCATTGTGTAAACAATAAAAATATGAAATTTTCTGAGTTAAAAGAGAAAAGAAGGAACATGTTTGAAATATTGATTTTTCAATTAGAGGATATCCTTGAAATGAGAAAAAAAATAAATAATAACAAAATAATGTCATATTTTCAAAGCAAAGCACGCTGGAGTGAACTTTTTCTCTTGTTGATAATTTCAGAATCGTGTAGCTCCCCTCGCATCATAAACGATTCCCTCTTGTTCTATTCTTTGGGTTAAAAAGAACCACAAGTGAATGAAAATAACATAAACAGAGATAATGATGAGTTTAGGAAAGTTGCTGGGTTGTATTGAGAAAGAGAAAAAAATGGAAACAATTGCTTAACGTCATTTAAACTTAAACCAAGGCTTGCTAAGAAAGTTATGAAACTCCTTTTTGTCATTGAATTGAAAGATTTTTCTGGATTAGTTATTATGAATTTGATTTATTTCCCTCATTATCAAGTTTGTATGAGATATGAATGATTGATATTAACGTTGCTGCTTAAAAATTGTATACAAATCAGTGTCTTTTTACTATTGTTGTTCTTAAAATATTCTTTTTTAATTCATTTTCGATATATTTTAAAACATACGTTGTATTTAATTTGAAAAATAAAATAGGAAAATGCTAAACATTTTTATACCGAAACATATTTGGAACAAATTATATCATTAGAAAAACAATATTTTAAAGTATTCATTCTTTAAATAATAAATTTGCAAGTTTCTGCATAATTGCTAGATAAATACAATGAAAAAACTATAAATTGTGCATGTACAGCGATTTAAAGATTACTTTGTCCATATTTAAACTAATATTAGCTCATTTTTATTCAATTCTTATTCCTAATTTATTCGAAATTTTAAAAATCAAGGATATTCTGAATTTTATTATTTACACTTCATCGGTTTTCTGTTTTACCGTCAAATATGATATATATATATATATATATATATATATATATATCATATATCATATTTGATTTGATTATATTAGTTCATCAATAATCTATTCTTAATTGGGACTGTTTTCATCTGTATGCCCATTGAATGAGTGCCTTTATTCATGAACATTATGGTTGTACAGACAAATATTTATCCAGCTCATAAAGTCAAAGACTCTACCTGTAAAAAATTTTCAAAAATGAATGTTTTAAATTATTTTTGCTTTATTTATTTGTAACAACCACCAATTATGCACCGATATTGCTCTAAAAATCTGATATTGCTACTTTTTCTCGCATTTTAAGTGTTCATGGATTAACTGAGATAGAGGAATCACGCTTTTAATGTATATCAAGACACTGGAATATATATTTGCATAAGTAAACGTCTTTTGACAATGATGAGGAACTAATTGCAAGTGCCTAAATCTTGCAGATAATTCTAAATTTCACGCTCTGGACACTTTAAGATTGCACTACACAGAGTACATGCTTAGATTGTAGTTCCTTTCTCATTGATTTTTTTTATTCACTTACATTTGGGACCCTTTTAATTCCTATATTTTGAAGTTATAATTCAATATGCTTATGCAATTTTAAATTTCGCATTGCTCTGTGATTTTCAATTAAATATCCTCCCACAAAATTCTCATTTTTAAATTGAGGCATCTAGTAATACGAGATTTGGTAACATCTAGTATATATATTGATCGCCTCTTGTTATGATAAATAATACTACTTGTATAATATTTTTCTTACTGAAATATAAAACCAAAAAATAATGCTTCTTTCAATTTTTTGATGTTTTGTTCCTTCAGTAAATGATAAACGCATGATTTTAAAGAAGCAAATTATTTAAAAATAATAAATGATTCCATTAAAGCAGTTTAGAGATGAACCTTCAAATCAATAATTTATTTATAGGTCTAAAAGAAATTGACTTTAAAAATGCCTTTTACTTCTGGAATTGAAAAAAAATCCGATATCAAAATATTTCTTCAAAGGCAAAATCAACAAAAACAATCTGCATTTTAGATACACGCTCTCAAAAAGTTCGGTGACACAGAAAAATCCAATAAATCTTCTCTAGAGAACTATTCCCTTCGGTATGTCCGTCAGTCCAGCAGAAAAATTGACCCAACGGATTCGGTACTCAGTCACGTTTCGAGGAAATATGCCGTTTCCAGAAGTATTCTTGCTTAAACGCTTGGCTTTTCAAAACGAAAATGGCTTCAAAATAAAGAATTCCGAAAAAATCCGGCCTGATAAAACAGAAAATGTATTTTCAGTTATATCACGTACTTGATGAGCCATGCTTCACGTAACCGCGGATTTCTATGGAATAGTTTTTATTGCATTCTTACAATAATTAAAGCGGGTTATAGATTTTTTTATTCTAAATGCTTCTTGAAAACCATTAAATTATGATTTATAAAGATTTGAATCAAGTATAAAACTCTTTTGAATCTTTCACGTATATCATTTATTTTGGAAACTTGAGTTTTGAAAAATTACGATTTGAATTTTCAAAAATATCACGTAATGATAAGTCATATTGTGCATTAATACAAACTAATAATTATTTAAGAGGAGTATTTAGTAATAGTTGGGATACTAGTATTGATACTAGTATTAATGAACTAATGTGAAAGAAGTACTTTTAAAACTTTAAGTATTATGGTAATTAAGAAAGATTAGATGTTACTTAAATTTATTTTAAATTATAACATGTTTCTGTTATTGTTCTTTGGTAGAATTACGAAATATATATGAATTATTTCAAAACTGTTGATTTGAATAATAAAAAGCCAGTATTTAAAATATAATATATCTTTATTTCTCTTGCATAAATTCATGTAAAGGATTAAATCTGTATTGA
Source organism: Argiope argentata (assembly GCA_026289955.1). Lineage (NCBI taxonomy): Eukaryota > Metazoa > Arthropoda > Arachnida > Araneae > Araneidae > Argiope > Argiope argentata. The sequence continues at coordinate 3,373,144 of JAOUZG010031333.1, forward strand.
AAATGTTTACAACTTTAACGAACATAGTTTCTTGCGGTTATTTTCTTTTTTATATCATTAAAATAATGAAAACCAAGGGTAATTAAAAGTAAGATTGTGGAAATGTGATATCTTAACTATGAAAGCAATGTATTTATATTTTATTTTTGTGGTGAAAAGATTTTCAACATATATTATGAAATTGAATTTTTCTATTACATTTCTAATCTCCATTCAATGTGTATTATCAGGAAAAAAATAGTACCGCCTCTCTCTGGATTCAATTAAAAATGGATTAGATTTTTCTGAGTTTGAGAAATAATTTTGTTTATCCCATCTTTGATTAAATAAATCTTGATTCTTAAAATCGCGATGTTCCTTGATTAAAAGATATGACATATCAAAACGTCGTATGAAATTTCTTAATTAATATTCCAATTCTTCAAAATAAGATATATTTCAGTACTGTCATTATTAATTCATCTGCTTTCTTATTGATTATCCAAAAAGAAATTTTTTAAATCCTTAATTTAACTTTTCATAAACTAGAATAACTTAAAAATAATTAAAATTACGATATATTAAGTTTAAAAAAACTAAATTAATACACATGAAGCTACAGATTTAGTAAAACTACTTGTTTATTTTGAGTATTTACATCTCTTATATATCACGAACTATAGAAGAGCTACTCTCGCCCTGTATAGGTGTCCAGAGTAATCAGGATTACGCCTTTTTTCACTAAATCAATGCAAAATCTCTGGTACGTAAAAATTGTAATCAGTCAATGCTGTTCTCAGATGCTTCTCTTATAGGTATATATTTTCAGGGGAATGAAGGTAACTCAGCACGTAAGAATGAGCATCCTCTTTATATCTATTCGAGTCTTCTTTATGTCTATATCTATTTCAGTATTTTCTTCTTTCGGTTCGATAAACTCGCATTGACAAATGATTTAGGATAAGTTCTTAGTTATTTGAAAGGAGTTCCATCCCCCCATATAAATATTTTGAATTTTATTGCATGTGCTGTGGACCTCTTATTTAGCTATTTACCTTTTCATTTCTTCAGACGCGGCTTTCTGGCACAGAGGTGACGCGTCTTCCTCGTGTTCTGGAAATCCCGAGTTCGAGTCCCAGTTTGGGTATGTATCTTCTGTGTGCTATCTGTGAGATGTGTGACTGTGTCCCCCTGTAAAAAGGTGCTGTGCAGGTAAATGTGGTGAGTGTGTAGCTAAGTCATACTTTTGTCCCTAGTTAGCGCTACTTCAAATACAAGAGATGCTCCTTTCGGTTTAAATGTACTGCTGTATTAGCGGAGGACTTGTCCATAAGCAAGTGCCATAAGTAAACACCACAATAACTTCTTCAGATATTAAAGACAATAAATGTAAAAAAAAATCAGAGAAAACGATTCTACAAGACTAATACATAACTACATAACTACTTTTAAGGAAAAACTCTAAACATAAAAAAAACCCTTATGTGTAACATTAATGTACTGATTTAATATTTCTAGTGATTGACTATTATGTTTGTAACCATTATTTTTATATTTAATAAGTAGTCATATCTCATATTTTCGTAGTTATGTTAATTAAAGTTTTACCCATACCCATAATTTTATTCATATTTATTACGTAGTCATATCTTATGTCTTCATAGTCATGCTAGTTTAGGTTTCATTCATGATTTTATTCTCTCCATGCTTATTGCTTGCTTCCAGGATTTCAACATATCTATATAGAATAAATTATAATAATAAATAACGTATGTAACAAATCCCTGCCTTTTTTAAGCTATTGAAAATATTGTGTTGTTACTTATAGCACTTGCCATGGGCAAGCCCCGCTGATACATCAGCAGATTTTAATCCAGATATATAGGCATCTTGTTTTACAAGTAGCGCCATCTAGGTCCAAGAGTACGACTTTGTAGGGTGCGGACTACATTCATGCAAATTCCTTCATACATTTCAGATCGTAATTTAGACCTAGAACAGAGAACGATCCCCTCTGACCTAGTGATATTACTCTCGATAGGGAGGACTTTGAGACCACGAACAGATTTAACGATCGCTAGCCGCCACACACTCGGGGAATCTTTTGGTCGGTGAGCTCCGAACCCGTAACCTAAGGAGCACGAGTCCAGCGCTCTACCAAACAGGCCATCCCCACCCGGTAAAAATATTGTACATAAGTAAAATAATAAACATTTATGTATCTATATTATATAATACGGCTTTATGTTTTTAAAATTATAGATGAAGGAAATAAAAGTTGAAAGTGATTGTGAAAAATCAAACCAGAATTATGAACAAAAAAATTCTCTATTAGAATATTTATTTTCTATTCGTACTATTACTTTTCAAGTCGTCATTTTTGAACATATTAATTCAAGATATCACCGATTGATAATTGCTTTTTGAAATAAATAATGTGTTTGGCTATAAACATTTTCTTCATCGTTTGATGATATTGAAAAAAAAAACTGATTGAGAACACATCAGATCTAGCAAATATTTATACAACCCCTTTAGGAAGAAGCAGAGTGACTTGTGGAAGCAACATCCATAACCATTAAATAGAACATCGACGATACATTGTTCGCTTAACGACACAATCATGTTCTGATGGTCAAAATAACATTCACAAAGCGAGAAAAAACAAACACGATGTCTATCAAGACGGGGAGGAGATAAGACCCTCCAGAGTGCTGACTTTGGGCTCAGCAAGGCTCTATCTCCATTAAAAAAAGAACGGGATAAATTTTTAAAGAGCATTCAAGCGAATAAAGTTTAATGATGAAAAGAGTCGAAACGTTCGTTCCTGATCTAAAATAACAAAAGCGTAAACTTTAGAGCCATTTTCGGTTTGTTCGTTAATCTTTAAATAAACTAGAAGGGTTTGTTCAAACTTTTTTGGGGTACTTGTTTTATTATTAAGTAGAGACTTAAGTTGAAGCAATCGATACAAATCTTTTGAGTCGCTTATGTTGTACCATTAAACACTAGTCTTTTAGTTTCCAGTTTATTTTTTTGAAAATGGAAATCATTGAAGAGAAAGATGTTTGTGATATTGTATTAAAAATTAAACAGAAACGTAGACTTGCCGGACATATATTTCTTCATGTTTATCAACATGGGCTTTATTTAGAAGGCAAAGAACAGCATTATAAAATTCAGAGGCATATAAATGTGATGGACAAAATTATAAAATCCAGAGTTATGTAAATGTGATGGGTAGCATTAATAAACTCATAAGTATATAAATGTAATGGACACCATTATTAAAAAACTGTGGTATAAAAATGTGATGAGCAATATTATAAAATACAGAATTTTATAAAATATGATGGGGAACAATATAAAATGCTCTGATATATAAATTTTCAGGCAGTATCATATCATTCTTTATCACAATAAATAACAATGTCAAATAATAATGTATTTATTTAATTAACATATCTGTTTAATTTTAATGCAGTTTTACCAAATATTCGAAATATTTTCTAAAGAACAATATTTTTTATGATGTTTTGTCAGTTTTCCTTAAGGTTTTTAAAAACTTTTAAACACATTTTTTTCCTTTGAAAATTTTTAAGCAATTTAAAATTGAATGCAATTAAATTTTAAACCTCTATTTTTACAATTTGTCCAACATGTAATATACATAATGTCAATGCAACTAGTTTATTTATAATTGATTATATTTGGTTTCTAATTTAAATTTTAATTGATTCTGATGCTAGTTATCAATACTTTCAAGATTAAAATACTATTTGTATGATGATTTTTTTAATTTTTTAATTTTTTTTAATTTTATAAAAGTTAGTGTGCTAAAAAGGCTTTTAAAATTTTCATTACTGAATAAAATCAACTTTTAAATCTATAATATTATGTGTAATTTTCATAGATTTTTGTTGTTAATTGCATTTTGTTACTTATTTTAATGTTAATTTATTTTAATGCTAGTTTTTGCACATTAAAGATGGATTATATTTAATTTTTAAATTCAAAATGAGTTTTCGTTATTTTTGAGAAATAAGATATTTAATTTTTAAATCTATATTTACTAAGGATTTTAAAACTCAAATTTAACATTTTTTTCTTACCTTCTAGGTTTCTACATTTATAAATTTTTTTCATCATTCAAATGGATTTTAAAATCAAAATTGATTTAGTTTTCGCTGAATTCATTTTTTTTATTTAAGAAGGACTTTAAAATATGCTGAGAACGATATGAAAAATCATTCATAGGATTTTTTTGCAGCTCTTAACTGAAATAAGCCAAACGAAATGCATAATTCTGTTTTGAATTTACTGTATGAATAACTCGAATTTATAATCAGCAATTAATCATAAGAATACATTTCTCTGTTTACAATTAAGGAGTTTGCTAAAATGAATGCTAACGAAAAAAACTTTTTAAAAAAATCGATATTTGATATAAAATGCCACCAATACCAATTTAGATCTAAAAAACAAAATTTTTGTTAATAGAAGGTCCAACCACTTTTATGATAATAGAATTTCCAACCCCCAAAAATTAAATTTTGCTGTCCGGATATTTTTTGCAAGACATATTTACTGCTGTATTTTATCAAAAGAATCTGATCAATGCTAATTATATTAATAATTGTAAAAAATATTAATATAAATTGAAGTTTCTAGACATGATTTACTGCTATATTGTGTCAAAAAATCTAATTAATGTTCAAATTGTAAATATTAGAAGACAGTAATCTTTAAATACTTGTTTTGGCACAAAATACGCGATACAACAATTTTAAAAAAATAACTATAAACAAATCTCATATAAGATTTCAACATAACTCTTCAACTTATAAATCTCTTATCTCTTAAAAGATGTGATATTAGCAAATATCGTTTATTGTTCGAAGGAAATTTACGTAACCCTCTTGTGTTCCCTGAAGGCAGTAATCTATAAGAAATTGTTTTGGTTTAAAATATGCATTTTTACAATATCAAAAAGAATTATTCTTATTCTTATTAACTCAGATAAAAGTTGAACAATTCTTTAGCTTAATATCATACAAGATGTGAGCATCATTCTTTAATTTTCAGTCACATCTCATATAAAATATGGGCATGATTCTTTAATATAATGTAACATATCAGATAAAATTTGAGATTTGTAGGTATCATTACGATTTCAAAGGAAGCTACGTAATATTAAGTTGTGAATATCTAAAGGTAATAATCATTAAGTATTTATTTTACTACAAAATATGTAATTTAAAAATATCAAAAAAGAATTATACTGAAGTCTTAGATGTGATTTCAACATGATACTTTAATTTAAGATAGGATCTCATGTCAGATTGAAAGATAATTAATTTTTTTTGGATAAGATAGATAATTTTTGAGATGCATACATATTACTTACTGGTTTAAGGAACTAACGTAAAATTCAAAGAGCAAATGTCTGATGGTAAAAAATAATTAAGCATTTGTTTTATTACAAAATATGCAATTCAGAAACGTTTAAAAGTATTATGATCAATCTCAACGCGTAACGTGAATCATAATTTAACTCAAATATCATTTCATAAATAGTGAATTAATGATTTCGAAAATCCAATAATTAAAAACTGGAATTCGTATATTGAATCATGTATAAAACAAAATGAATCACGGAAGTATCTTTTTTGGGTGGATACCAATTAGTAAAGTATATTCAAAATCGTAATTTGCTTAAACTTGAGCAAATGAAATTTGAGACAGAGATTTCCCCATAAGTTATACAATTCCTATTTAATTACGTGCATTCATTTATTTTAATTTGAAAAAATTATTCTTATTATAGACAAAAAGAAATTCTTTTAAATTATTTATAACTTAATTATGCAGGATTTACATTTCATTTAAATGCAATATTATTCAAAATAAATACTTTTCTTTTCAGTTTACAAACGCAATCAAATGAAAGTGCAAGCTTGTATAGAAAAAATATTCCGGGAAGACAATGTAATTTACTTGAATAGAGAAAATAGAGATAAATCGAATCCAAAAAAGGAATTCAATTTAGATAATGTGTTTGCTTTCTTAAAAAACAATCCTTCGGTAAACAAAGCATAGTTTGTTGAATAGCAAAAACTGATGGAGAAAGTTTTATTTGAATTAAATTTGAATGCCTCTTTTTAAATAAAGAGATCAATTTTCTATGCAAACTTTAGTAAAAAAGCAAATTAAGGTAAATAAATTAGTGTTCGCCTCAGTGTTCCCTTTATACGGTGCTTGTTGAGAATAAAAATATCTTTTATTGAGAATTTTATTTCATATTTAAACTTCTAGAGCATATAATATAAATATTTTGATATATTGTATTGTAAATGAAACCCTATTAAATTGCTTTTCCACGGTTTTAAAGATATAAAAGATACAAATTCTTCTTTGGTGCAGTGCGAAACTTTTATTTACCATAAATATTTCATGTAATAATCCAATATCCTTCAGGGTAATTTTTTTACTATCAGTACAGCTCTTATTTCGTTAATACACACACACACACACACACACACACACACACACACACACACATATATATATAT
>JAOUZG010031333.1:3380094-3390191 GCA_026289955.1 Argiope argentata
TTTCATAAAGGTAATATCCAAGAAAATTCAAATCCTCATAATGCTAATATCCAAGAAAGCTTACATTTTTGTTAAGGTGATATCCAAGAAAGCTCAAATATTCATAAAGGTAATATCCAAGAAAATTTAAATCTTCATAAAGGCAATATCCAAGAAAACTGAAATCTTCATAAAGGTGATATGCAAGAAAGGTCAAATTTTCATAAAGGTAGTATCGAGGAACGCTCATCTCTATATAGTTTGTATTTTCTAGCAGTTGTTTGTATTTACTTCATTCGAAAAAATTTGCCAAGCATGCTTTAATTTAGTAAGTATAATATAATTTATTCTTCTGTCTAAGAATTTATTATTTTCTTTATAAAATTGAAAATAATAAAACGAGACGTATAATAAAAGAACAAATCTAAGATAAAAGTTATCTTCTATCATCCAGATCAAATTCACTCTTATCATCTATCTTTTTCAGTCCAGAAAAAAAAATATTTCCGTCTTTACGTTTCCCTCAATTGATAGAACTGAAAACCAGGATACCGGGTTAAAAACAAAATAAATCCCCTTTAAAATATGAGAAAAAGCTGTTTCTTTCCCCAGTAACCCACCATCTTGTAGATGATTACGGATTGAATATCATACCCTTTACCTGTTCCTTAGCTTGGGCAACACCGCGCGGTATTTCGATCCCGATTGGCTAGGGAGAGGAAAGGCTGATGCTTTTAGCGAATTAGACGCGTCAGTTCAGCCAGTGTTTGCGGTCCGTTAGTGACACTCTGGTTCTTTCTTTTTCCCCATCTTTTCCCCATAACTCGTTTTATATTCCGTGTGCATGGTTCATCGCCTTTTAAGTCTTTTTTAAATGAAATCATAAAATGCCCATGCAGAGTCTGTTAGCATAAGTGGTATATTGACCCGGTTTCAAGTAATGTAAAATCCATTTGTTTCTTAAGAAAACATTGTGTTTCTGAAACATTTGTGCATTTATTTCACAAATTGGATGGATTAGTAGGATGGATTTGTATCATATTAGTCGATTTTTGTAGTTTATTTGAACGAATCTAATTTTTATTGAAAATTAATGATATATTCTTTCTTTTATAAAGTAAAAATATTTTGCGTACAAATTTTCAGTACATTATGGGATTTTTAATTAGGAAATGAATACCCAAAAGATTAAAATGAAATCTGCTATTCATATTTCAATGTATCATTCCGGGACACAATTTCTTAGACGGCCAAGCAGCACGTGCTCGCGTGAAGTTAAATTGCATTTTTGTTCATTTTAATTGCTTCATTGAATGAGCCACTTTAATATTGCAAACAATCGAAAAAACTTTGTCTCGCATTTATTGTTAAAAAGAATATCACATATCCTATTTATTTCATTTCATATAATCACGTGCTCAAAATGGCATTTTTCTAGATTTTATTTGCTGTAGAAATTAAATTATTTTTTTCAATTAGAGCTTTTCTAAATCCAATGGCAACGGGTTATTAAAAGCTGATTTTTTGAGATGCTCGTGCAGAAAATAAATAAAATTTTTATTTTTCGCTCACGGATTTTTTAAATTTTTCATCTATGGATTTTTGTTGGCACCATAAATTCCATCCCCAAAACAAAATCATGTACTGACATGATGAATAGAAAATGTCTTTCAAAACAGTCATGGTTTTTAAAAAGTAAAGAAATAAATAAAGTACTAATTAATATTTTAAAATACATCAGCTTATTATAAATTGCAATTCAAAATCTAAGATTTTCAAAGAAAATGTTTGGATTGAATATCAATAAAAATTATTCAAAAGTATCTAATGTAAAATTTTTATTCAATGATTATTTCTCATTTTTGTTTGTAATCTTATTTCTTATCTATAATTTCAAAAACTGCAATATCAGATAAATTTTTGGTGGTCAGTAATTTTTATGAAATTAAAGAAATTACATCAACTTCAAAATATGCAGTTAAAGTCAATCATAAATGGTATGTTGATATGATTTTAATGTACTAATTTCTTCCCCAATACATACTCTACAAATTGGTCTAAATATCACCAATATTCGTTAAGTACTTCTCGGGTTTTTGTGGTACCAACATACAGACGTTTTCAGGAGTATTCATTTTATACTATGTATAGATGCTCATAACTTTTTTTTTGTACTGTTATGTCTGTATTTGAATATAGCAAAATTTTGACTAAAATTGCATGAAAATTGAATTATTTTAAATGCAGAAATACTATGGAAATTTCATATTCCTAATTTAAACTAGAGACACAATTTATTTTATTTTACAAAGTTAACCCATTTTTAGCGAAAAGGATTTACCAGATAAAAGCTGACAAAACATAAAGTTGCGTTTGACTGTAAGCGTAATGAAATTATCTTTCTTCTAAAATTATCTGGGAAACATCACAACCAGGAGAATATATTTTATGGATTGCTAAGCTAAAATATTTGCAACAATGTCAAAGATACAATCAAGGATATAACATACAGTCTAGACACTTATACCAAATGATACTTTATGATTTGTCCCACTCATGTAGAGATGAATACGCCATGTTATTCACTGATATGTTTTAATTATATTACACGAATTTTTGTTTCCAAATATCCAAACGTCCCTATAAGTTTTAATTTAAGCTGCTAGCATAATGTAGATAAAAATTCATCCTATGAAGACCTTTATAGTAGGCATATTAGATACTTGAATCAGCACAAATAACATAGATATTTTCTCTATATTACCAAAAGTTTAACTTGAAATCATCATGTCTCCATTTTAAAAATACAGGTAAATTCAATTTCGACTTTTGGCTAAGAGTTTTATCTTTGACTAGAACACTTAGTACTTCTATTTTTGATTAAGGAATGTTTAATTATTTTTCGGAATATTACACTCAAAATAATGTAAAGTTCTAAAAAGGCAGGTTTTAATCTACGAATGACCATGTTGGATCAATAGATTACCAGAATGCCAGTTTCAGCTAAATGCTTACTTAAAGAAATATATTATTTTTGAGCACTTTTATAGCTGGCTTTACTTTATTTTCTTATCAAATCTGAATTTTTTCTCTCCCCATACTTAAATAATAAATGAATAAAAATCAATATTTCAATTGTGGTCAGTAAGGTCTCAATCTATTGTTTATTGATATAAAATTGTTGTTCGAAGATTTTTTTTGTCTTGCTATGATTTTACAACAAATGTACATTGTTGCATAATTGCTGTTTCAAAAGTGTTGCTAAAAGAGCAGAAAAGAATTTTAAAAAAATAAAATGAAACGAAAAAATATGTGGTTGTTTCATGGACACTACAGTGTGTTGTACATGAAAACGTTTATATAACGGGTTATATTTTTTAAATAAAATATTTTTATTCATGTATTTAGCTTAAAAGCAAGGAAACAAATAATTATCGTGTTACAATATAACTTTATTAATTATAAGTCTGTGACATGAAAAGTACGACACAAATAACATGCGATACATCGGCATTTCTGGTAAACGATAAACCAATACAGTTATTACCTAAAGGTGTTATGGAAGTTTCAATATAAGGCAAATTGAACTCCCTGAGCATAAAGTCAGACAATGAGGCGTTTTGTGAGACATCAACATTAAAGTCTCCTACTATCATAACTGGTGTAGTAAGATCAGGCTCCTAATCAGGTATAATGTTAGGTTTTATTATTAATATTCAATTGTTCTTGAGAAGCCCTTTCCAAACGTATACGATCTGTGTATATGGTTCTATCTTTTCGAAGAGTATAAACAGACATTATATATTTGTGATAATATTTTTTATTCTAACACCTTATTATATTCACTGCATCTACTTTAAATTAATGTTTTACATACAATCGATAGCAAACGACAGCTGAAAATTAAAACTTAAACGAATGTCGTAGCTTCTCCGAGTCAAAAGTTAATCCCGATTCACAGAAAAATAACCTCAAAATGGCCGCGCTTCCCCTTCCCCCGAGCAAGATGCGTCACTGTTCTCGGTTTTTGTAATGAATGCTTTGATTCTTTTTATATTCAGTATTATAATTGTGGATGTAGATGATAGATTCTAAACTACAGCGACAAACTGTATCCCTCAATTTTGTTATTACAAGGTTTTTTTGGAATGCTCCTGTATGGTAGCAAATTTAAAGACGTATTCACAAAAAATTAATACCATGTAGAAATTGAATAAGAGAGGCAGATTTCTGAGTTCATATAGAAAGTCTATATCATTAGATGTTTTAACCGATGCAGTACTTCCTGAAAAGTCTATAGTAGTATCATGAATATAATGGTATACGATATTAAGGCTCTAAATGAATTTGACTTGATTTTATCAAAAGAAGAATGTTTGTTACAAATCTCAACTGAAATTCAATTATCATCATATTTAATGAAACATACATATTTTGAACTGCGTTGATGGATATTCATCTAATATTAAACTATGAATACATGCTTTATTTTTTCATAGGGACAGCAAAACAAATATCTATACCAAAATTCTTCTTTTAGAATTTGTCCTAATAGAAAACGCATAACTTTCTCAAGGAATGTTGTATTTTCTTAAAATGCCTATGAGGGTTTCTATGAGTGCAATGGTGTGCAACAAGATAGTTTTGTAGGATACCCATCCTATCATAGACACATTTTCACTTGCATTTATCAGACTAAGAACTCCTAAAAAACTCCAATTGAAATTCAAATACAATAATTGCAAATGAAAAGTTCATATCTTACTCCCAATTGCTGGATACTACCATGATATTCTACTACGGTTTATTTTTTCAAATGACTAACATAACAGCAACTAGCTCCATTATTCTTCCCTTAGAATTTTGTCCAAATAGAAAATGCATAAGGTTCTGAAGTGTAGCTGTTGTTGTTGTGACTTATGGCACTTTACAAGTATGCTGATATTTATCTGTCAGTGATTTAAGCGGAGTGAGCTTCTCTTGTTGTGAGTGGTGTTGTCTTTTCTATAAAGAATATGTAGCTATCATGCGTGCCATGGTGTGTACAAGACAATATATTTATTTAAGGGAAAGTACAGTAGATCATAAGAAATGATGGAACGATATTGTCAACTAGAAGTCGACTCGTGCTTCCTAGAGCTTTCGAGGATGTTTATTGTAAAATCGTTGATTTACAAAAAGTATTTAACTTCCGCGATTGTAAAATCGATGACTTACAATAAGTACTCATCGATTGCAAAATCGTTGATTTACAATAAGAAGTTAACCTCCACGATTGGGAAATCGTTGATAAGTACTTAGCCTCCCCGATTGTAAAATCGTTGATTTACAATAGGTACTTAACCTCCTCGATTGAAAAATCGTTGATTTATAGTAAGTACTTAACCTCTTCGATTGTAAAATCGTTGATTTGTTGCCAGTATCAGTATAACAGCAATAATATGTCAAGAGAGCATTAAGAAATAAAAGTTTATCCAAGCATTTTCCTATATCGAATTCCTAATTTTTAAGTAAATAATCCAGAAATTTATTTTTTAATAACATGTGTGATCATAGTATATATCCTATTTTATAAATGGTCGCAATTCTTGTTTATATTATCAAACGCTAAGAATTTAAACGCGTTAAACGGGTTAATTTCTGATTCGCATGTCAAATAATAATTGGGTTTTGGAGCAATGGAAGTCATGAATGACCTTCCATAACCTTTCAGGATTAAATTCCACCTGCTCATCCGAAGATTAATAAGTATTCGTACTAGATAACTTAAAAATATGTATGCGTTTTATGCAATAACTCTACTAGAAGTATAAAAAAATTGTGAAATATAAACATTTCAATTATTTATCTAAAATACCATTGAAAAAAAATTGAAAATTGCGAGTTCAGAATATCATAAAGAAACGAGATTGTAAACATTAAATGTATAAAAATAATTTTCTGAATTCAAATTAAATAATTATTTCAAGATGATCTTATTTTCGTTTAAAATTCATTTTTCGATACATTGTCATCTAAAAGAAATTCACTTTGGAAATGCTAACGTGATTTTGAAAATCTTTCTTATCAATTGTTTTAACTTTTTTTATCCGAACTAGCACAGGTTGCAAAGGAATCGATCACTATTAAATTCATACTTTATTTAATTTCTCCCTTCCGGCGAATCAAATAAAAAATATCAGATTGAATTATTTCTCAAAATCATGTTATCTTTGTTCCCTGGAAACAATTTTTCAAAATAACTTCATATTTTTAAAATGTCGCTTTCGTTGAAATTTCACATTTTTCAAAGGCAGCGAAATATTACATTATTTCCTTTGTTTTCAAACAAAATCAATAATTTTTCTTCTAGGGAAAAGGGGAAAAAAGTTTTCTTAAAAAATATACTCCTAACTAAAATATATTCCTAATGTAGTTACCAGAGATTTCTGGAAAAGGATTTTCAGCTGAAATTGTTTTATTTCAATCCCTGTATTGATTTTCTTTAAATTTCAAGTGTTTTTCTAAGATATAGAAGTTGATCTTTACTTTATTTTATAAATATGATTTTAGCAGTATTTTAAAACTAACAAATGCCGATAGTCAGTAATAAGAAAATAGCTTTTGTATTGAAATATATTTTGTAAATAATTGTTTTATTATGATATCTTTAATTAATATTTTTAATTAATTTCTAATAAAAGGATTTAATAATTTTCAAACATGGAGAAATTTATAAATTATATTTCTTTTTCATAAAAATCAATTTAGAAAAATTTAACCATTTTATTTACATTACCCTATTTGAATAAAATATGAATTCCTGAAAATATTTTAATTGTAAAACAAATGTTATGTCAATATTGAAAAAAAGAATACGTATCGCTCCTTTCATTGAAAGAAATTATATTGAAAAATATTCTTCTGTATACATTATAAAACAAATACGTGTTTCTTAATTTCATGGAAATGAAAATTAATCCCTGAAATTATTAAATAGTTGCTTCATAGGAACAATAATTGAATTGAAATAATTGAAAATGTAATGAATGTTTACTTATTCGTTATGTAAATTCATATCCTTAATATTCGAAATATTCCATTTCAATGCAAATTTTTAAAAAAAAATAAAAAGAAGAAAATGCTCTGATGATTTATAAGCCAGATATTTGTTAAATTAATGAATTCACAGTCCCTCATAGATTGAGTTTAAACTTTAAGCACTTTTAACTCTGCTGTGTGAGCAAATAAATGTAAGTTAAGCAACAAACTCAAAAAAATAATATTTATCTGAAATAAACTTTGTGTATACATTTTAACTACTTTTTAAAATGAAATCGTAAATTAATACTTTGAAATATTTTTATCGAAGATATACACATGAAAATTTATGTTTATTAGTTCAGGAATTTGAAAGTTTTAAACTCAGCTTCTTTTTCTTCTTAATGAACTTAAAGAAACCTAATATCTTTGTTCCGTTTGTCCTTAAAATAGGATTCAATTGTTTTGAAATATATTGACGAGAATATTTTGATAAGGATCATTTAATCAAATGAAGAATTAGTAATTTATCAATTTGGTGAGATCTTTCAGTTGTTTGTTATCATTCATTATTTATTAATTAAGAGAGTATCCCCAGTTACTGCTGAATTTCAACTCTTATTTATAGGGTAAAATTACTGGAAGTGGTAATAATCAAAGGGAATTTCAAAATATCAATTTTTAGTTCTTTTCAGTCGGTAAAGAAATGAAAATATAAACATAGATTCCTAGTTAGACATTTTCATTTCATTATTAATTTATAATAATTTAATTCATTATATATCTAAATTTTTTTAGGGAAATAATTCTAAAAATGACTAAATAATATATGTCACTAATTAAAAAAAATTTCTAATATTTCAGAAGATGAAAAATTTATACATTTTTTTTAGTTATTGTAAAAAGAGAATTCAAACCTTTTTGCACAATTTGAACTCTTCGCTAGAACAAGTTTTAAATATATTGATATTGTGAAAAATAGAATACGTCATTGAAGAAGAAGTGATGTTTATTACCTATTATAGAAGGTGTTCTAATTATTGAAAACCAGACTTGTATTTCAAGATCTATAATTTTATGATATAGTACTTAGTTTTAACATTTTATTTTATATAGTTGAAATAAATAATTTAGGGCATTGCTTATTCAATTGAATATTCTTTTTGAAATATCGTGAGATTCTCAATTTTCAATCTAAATTCTCAAATCTAGGTAATAAACTGTATTAAATCAATTCTTTTGCTAGATAATTTTTATTATATGTGTTGGTAAATAAAATCGAATAGAATTTTTCCAAATTCAAATTTTATTTAATTAAGAAGAAAAAAAAATATATTTGAATAATATATATGAATGTTGTTTGCAATTTAAAAAGTAATTAAAATGGAAAAATCTCTATCGTTTTTGTGAAATGACTTTTAAAAAAGTATATGCCTTTGTGTTGATGCCTGAGGCCATCTTAATATTAAAATATCTATTAATTTGATTTTGAAATAGGATTTTGTAATGAAATTTGGAATTCTTCTGATTGAATTAACTGTAACAAAAATATAGCCTAATAAATATAAAACCCTTTTAAAAAATTGATAAGGAATATTAAATATTTGAAAATTGTGTGCCTTATTTTAATGAAAAATAAGTTTTGTCAATATATACCAAGTTATAAATAATATATAGAATATTATACTTTCATTAAATTTGTTTCATTTTGCAAAAAAACATATAGTTGCATTTTATGAATGTAATTTAGTATTAAATTTATATTATTTATTTTTTTTAAATAACGTTGATATTTTGAATAATAAAAATAATTAATATAGCAATTGGAAAAATGAAACTGAAATAAAAATCTGCCTTCCCTTTCATATGTTGAATAATAAATTTAAATCTTAAATATTGCAGGGAGTTTTATTCATTGTTTGGAAGGACATAATATAAAAAAAGGGCAAGATGATAGAAAAACATTATTGAAACAAAATCGAGAAAAGTTTTGATTATTGTGTGTCATCATCATAATACTAAATTAAGCATCAGAAAGGTATTTTAATTTACAAAAAATTATCATGCCAGAGCATATAAAAATGAATAATTTATTCAACGACCATGATCAATTTCTCTGACATTCCAAGCAAGTTTATTTATGCATAACATTTTAGAAAAGAATTGATTAGAGTTGAAGAAAGTTACACGGAATACATGATAACAAAATAATTATAAAAAAATGTTTCTTTGAAATATTAGTTCAACTCAGTAAAGATTAAAAATTTTATTAAAATTTGGAGAAGTAAAAATATGAATAAATAAAAGGCTAAGTATTGACATAAAAAATAATAAAAATGAAACAACAAATTAGAAATCCCTTTGTTAAGGTAAGATAAGTGAAGATCAACTTTTCAATTATGATTCATTCCACATAAATTTCAAATGGATATAAGTGCAACATAAATTTTAATAATAATAATTTTCAAAATTACATCTTATTCCCATTTGTATTGTTTGTATCTCATTAAAGAAACATTCTTTTAAAACAACCATTTATCATAACTGTTTTGCTAATTTAGTATATTCAGTAAATTCATATATAATAATTTTTTTATTTAAATGTTTAATTTATATAAAATTTATTTTTTAACTAGTTTTATATTTTGAAACTTTTTGAATGAAGATGATTTATTATAAATTATATTAATATTATATTATTTTTATGATAATATTTTATGGAATATAGTTTTTTCTTATGTATTTTATGAAATATATAGATAAAATATATTAATAAGATGCAAATTTTATTTTAATTTTTTAAATCTGAATTTCTTTGTAATATAATTTAGTTTTGCAGGATGATTCATCAATGTTATAGTTTAACCTTCTACAAAAGTAAGTAAACCATTTTTTTTCTAATAATGTAATTTTTGCATCAAAAATTTTCGAAATAGATTTTTATTCCCATTTGACAAAGGTTTCTGCCTTGAAAATAATTATACATTAACGGAAAATATTTTGAAGATAATCACTTATCTTATCATTTTAGCTAATTTATTACACACACACACTCAAATATATATATATATATATATATATATATATATATATATATA
>JAOUZG010031333.1:3390291-3403443 GCA_026289955.1 Argiope argentata
AATAAATTCGATGTACCTTTCCATCAAAAAAAACAGCGACAGCATTGAATTATTTTATTTTTGTTTTTGTTTCTTAAAAACAACAACAACAAAAACCAAGGATGATTGAATTGTATCAAGAATTAAAGTATATGCAATATACATTACAATATATTTTTATATTTATAGTATATTTTATAGTATATTTTTATTTTTATATTTATTTTATATTTATGGTATATTTTTATATTTATGTATATTAAGAATTCTCCATAGATCTTTTCCTGCAATATATTTATAAAAATATTTATATTCCGATGATTATAAATACGAAAATCATTGTAAAGTAAGAAAGCGTGATTCTTTTGAGGAATAATTTGCAGAGGGTTTGAAAATAAGTAACAGGACAGACTCTTACGCAAATGATATTTACATACGTTTTATAGAGGTGTGCATCAGATGTGCAGATGTGATCTTTATACATTATATAGATTATAATCATATGCTAAATATTGTGTTTATACTTGTATTACAATCATGTGATGAATATCGTATGATTACTTATATTATAATCATGTGATGAATATTGGAAGCTAACTTATGTTATAATCCTGTGATAAAAATTTTATTCTTTCACATATTATAATCATTAACCTTGGTGGGCATTAAAAGATTAATATCATTACCTTAAACAAACCATATTAAAATTTAGAATAACACTTTTGGAATCAAGATAATTTTGAAACGAGCATTAATAATTAATATTAGCTTAAAAATTACCCATTCCTATTTATTTTAATGGAGAACCATTAAAAAAATAACTTCGGAAATAGTATATTGTTGGTTTAAATTATTTCATGACCATACATTTATCAACATTACAAAAGGACATTATTCAAGATCAATATCGCCAATTAAATGAATATTTCATCAGTTGGCTAATGACTGGAATGACCTTGAATATTAGATTCATGAATTAATTCATCCTGATACTCATTCGTCTCTGTTCGACCTCAAGCGACATGCAGTTAGTATCATAGATACCATCACCTTATGCCCTTCACCGTGCAAAACGAAGGAATAAATCGGAATTTCATACGTCGATACACGTTCTTGCTATCTGCGACGGTGTCAAAGGGATCCGGATTTGAACGTCTAGAATGCCAATCTTCTGTCTCTATCACCTCTGGGAATAGGACGCACACAGGAAATTGGAAAGTGACAATAATCACCTTAATCGCTGGCATTAACAGAAGATTCATTTTGTGAAAATGTATTCGTTCTCCGGTAATCTCAGGAGGATAAACCTACACTGGAAAACGAAATGGCTGGTCGTGTAGGGAGTAAGGTATTTGGATTCTATAATTCGGAAAGGAAATTTTGACAGTGAAGTATATGGCTAAAAGACTAAATGTCAATTGCTAATTGGATATCATCTGGACCATGGGGGGAAAGACAATTTTTAGACCGGAATATGCTTTGTATTGATGTATTAGGGATTGTATTTCTTTCATTTTTATTTTAATCTCAAATATTGTATGTCGATTTAAGAATTAAGTTATCTAGATGCAAATTTGTGATTTCTACTTGAATTTTAACATTTTTCAGGAGTTCCGAGTTAGTTTTAATGTCATTAAATCGAATATATGAACATTAGATCCTACTAAATTCAAATACTTGATGCCCTGGTAGTTAGTTCCCTAAATGGTTAAATCTCTTAAAGTTAATCTGAGGGGATTTTTCAAAAGTAATCGTCCTATACATCCCACATTATTTGCATTAAATATTACTAAATATGAATACTAGCTACATGAGCAAATTTTCTAAAATGTTAAATCTCTTAAACTAAACAAGAGATGGCTTCTCAACAGGGATTGCCCTATACTTCCCACATAATTTATAATGAATATTACTAAATCCATATATTTTGTGCCATGAGGAATTTTCTTAAAGGTTAAATCGTTGAAATTAAACAATTTTCAACAGAGATTGCTCTATATATTCCACATAATTTACAAAGAATATTACTAAATCCAGATATTGCATGTCGTGGGTAATTATCTTAAAAGTTAAATCTTTGAAATAAAACTAGAGATGATTTCTCAAAGGAATTATTCTGTACTTCCCAAGTTATTAGTATTCGACATTTTTAATACAGACATAATATGTTTTTAATAGAGAGGCTCATAATTTTTTTAAAGCAGAAGTACAGAATTGAAATTAGAATATATGCAACTTATGAAAATAGGGTATACAGTATAAAAATATAGGTTATCTGCAATATATCCAATTTTTATATAATGTTAATAAAAATTATCATTATTAAACTATAAAAAATATACATTTTTATACAAAGTATATAAAAATCGAGTATAATAAAGAAATTCGTTTAACATCTAGATAACTGTTGTATCAAAAGAAGTAAAATTTATGAGAAATATTTGCATACCAATAAATTAAATGACAAAACCAATTTACATTGAAAACTTATATTTTTAAAAATTATTGAGGTTAATATATATATATATATATATATATATATATATTTAAAACCATTTTAGATTAAATATATATATTCTTAAAAGTACTTTAGATTAATATATCTCTGTAAAAAATGCCTGGACTAATTATGAATAATAATTATTTGGAAATTGTTTTTTAATGGAATATTTGAGATAAACAATTCTAAAAATGCTCATTTTTGAAAAAAATGGAAATGGAAAAAAATGGAAAAATGGAAAATTGGAGAAAAAAATGCTCATTTTTAAGAGAAAATGATTTATAAACTGAATAATAGAGGCTGAATTTTTCACATTAAATCCTTGATTAAAGTCATTTAAAAATATACAGTTTGAGTTTTTAAAAACTCTTTAATTCATTTCTGTAAAATGAGTAAGTTTTAACTTATCTTTCATATCATCTTTTTCACGTTAAAGTAGATTTCAATTAATAAAGAATATCAAGAAGATAGTTTTTTTTGAAAAATAATTCAAGAATCTTTTAAATTAAATCTCTATTTTCTAAAACAGCATTTTAAATATTAAATATTTAAACAAATGGTAAAACAAAATATGTATAGATATCATGCAGAAACCAATTGTGTGAATTGGCTATTACTGATGTTGATAAATAGAGAGTAGTAATGCCAGAATAGCTGTTACTATGTTTAAAGTACTTGTTTCTGATATATTTAAAGACGCATGCAGTAATTTAAAATATTCACGACGAAAATACTATAAAGTATTTATTGAACCTTCCCAAGATGCAGTATAAACTCAATTATACACTAAATAAAACAGGGTAGTTTCAAAAGTCATTAACTTGTAATTATCATAAAAAAGTGCTTTGACTTTAGTTTCATTTATTATTTATCATTAATTTACAACTATTTCTGTCTCATAATTACATTTACTTCCATCATTGCGTATTATTTTCATTTTAAAAAAAGAACTGGAATAAGATAAGAATCGTTGCTTTAATTTTAACAATATTTTTTTTCGCCATAAAGATGTTATTTCGGTTGAAACAATCATTGTACTTGCTTTCAGTAAAATTGCAAAACATTCCGCTATTTGATTACTCAATTGTTTATTTGCACATTATTCCATTCATTTTGGTGTTTTTATTTATTATTCAGAGAACTCATAATTATGTGTTTCATTAATAATTAGGACTAGATGATCTATGATGAAAATCCGTGGTTAATTACTGCAGATGTTTACTTGTTATTGATGTAATGAAATATGCTTATGGGAATGAAAAAGAATCTAAGATTTTGATATACAGATCAACAAGAAGCCACTTTTGCACGAACGGCAAAATTTTCTTCATTTTAGAAATATGACTCATTTTTTTCTTTTAGGAACCTGTATTATAGCAAATTAAAAGCAAAGAAAATTTGTATAGATTAAATCTGCAATAGGTTAAATTATATGGAATTTCAATTTTACGAACGTATTTTCGTGTCATTTTAAAGAAATTTTTAGAAATGCAATAATTTGATCTTTAAGAAGTAACTTCCAAGTAAGGATGGAATGAATATCAAAATAATTTTTTTTTAAAAGGCTTTACTAATAACAGAAAAGTTATTTTCATTTTACCATTAAATTAAATGACAGTCATATTTCATGTTATTCTTGCCTTTTTTAAAGGTTTCTCAATTAATATTTTTCATTATGAAGAGTTTGAGGACGGTTTGCAGTTTCAAAAAATGAACTCGAACAATAAAGTGTATTACACTAATTACAAAAAATAATGTGTCTATATCAAACGCTTATATATTTTTTGAACTATAAATTATAAATGCTTAACATTAAATAATATACTAAATAGATGGAGTTGCATGCCCTTTTCTGAAATTTCATTTTGAATTTCTGTAATGTATAAATAAAATCCTTTTTTTTTGTAATAGTGTAAAATTTTATGATAACTGGATAATTATGCAGTTTTAAAAATTACTTTTTTTCAGTGAAGTTAAAAAAAAGAAGTCTTAATAATAAAAAAAACATTCATGCTTTTCAAGTTTTTCAAATAAATTGTTTGCTGTATTTTTTTTTATTTCTCTCTTCATAAATTCAAATTCATGACGGTTTCATTGACGCAATATTAAGCATTAAATTATTACAGATATAAAGTCATTTAATCAATGATCTTACACTAGTAATATTTGTTTATTAAGATGATAGACATTTTTAATGAATATGGATATCGTGATAAGAACTTTCTTTTACAATATTAATTGTCCAAATAATTTATTTCTATATGAATTTCATCTTTTATAGGAAAAAAAATGCAATTTTTGTTTCCTCAGATAAACTGTTTATATAACAAATAGAATCGTTTATCGATAATTATCAACAATGAGAAATATCAATCCTGTTAAATATTTAATGAAGAATTAAAAACGATTGCAATTTTATTCAAAAGCAGAATGTCTTATTGAGAAGTAAGCATAAAATTTTTTTAAAAAAGTATTCTAAAAAATTTGGAAATTTTTGGGTGAAAGTTATATTGTCATTTAAAAAATAAATTTTATTAAATTTTAAAATGGTTTTAGATTAGCTTTTGTGAAGAATTATTTTCGGTTTTTATAACTTAAAAACACAAGTTTCAAAAATTTAAGTAATATTTTAAATTTATTTTTTACTTAAAAAATGAGAAATTCTATTTAAACTAATATATTAAATATGTCACACATTTCCATCTTCTAGATCATATAGTGGCCAAACTAATCACTGTTTACCAATATTGCACATTAAAAATGCTCTCGGTCTATACATTTCGCAAACACGATACCTTACAAAAAATATACTTAATTATTAGGAAGAAAAGAGATTGCGCATCTTACTACAGTTTTCGTCTGAGTCCCAATAAGCCTAAACGTTCGAAACAATCTTCGATGTTAGACGAATCCATCACATTATTGTACTGCAATAACAATATAAGAGTAAACATTTTGTATATTTTTATTTTATTTTAATCGCGTTACTTTCTTTTTAGAGAACGTTGCATTTTATCTAAAAATGACTTTCTATAACATATTTGAAATCTAATGGGGTTTGCAAAAACGTCATGTGACGATTGTTATTTATTACAGATTTAGAAGATTTTTAACCAAAAAATGTGAATCAAATAAGAATTTCCGATTTGTCAAAAAAATTAAGCATGAAAAGATTTCGTTCGAAGTTTGTAATTATTTGTCAAATTTCTCGATAAAAAATATTCTAAACCTCTTGAATTTTTTTCTAAGAAATAATCCCATATATTGATTCCCTCAACTCAATTTAAATCGGGAAATCTTTTTCACAAAAAATCTCGTCACTGTTAAAAGAGATTTAGAACAGAAATAAACAATCTTGATGGAAGACTTTAAAAGATTCTTTCTCTGTTGCCACTCTCAGAAACGAAGTTACTTAGAGTCGTTACATAAATGATGAGGCTGTTGCCAGGATTGTTTAGAAAACTCTCATTGTTTAAGAAGACGGTTAGTTGTTTGCTTAAAACATGAAAGGATGGCAGCAAATACAATTTTTTGCAGTCCGGAGGAATGCTCCTTTATTCTAAATCACATCTCTTTGTTCTTTGGAGACAAATATGGTATTCGCTAAGATTTCCCTTATGCTTTCGCCAGGAAAAAGAAAGATCATAACTTTTACGGCCCAACAACGTATTTTATTTTATGAAACGTGGGTACGAGAAGAGTTTGAAAAGATATAATTTAAAGTTTCTTTTAAAGAGAAGAATAGAAAAAGTGAATTTGTCTCAAAGTTGTTTCAGGCTAGAAATAAATATTTTTGAATACATTTTATGGCGTTTTTAATTCAATGGCATGAATATTATTCATTTTATTCGTTTCCTTAAGATGGCAATTTATTTTCAATGAATAAAATGAATTTAAGCGAAAATTGATTTCTTTTTCTGAATGATGTATAACCCTAGGATTCAGTTCGTTTAAAAATTCATGAACAACGAATGCTGCCTGTTTTGACATTGGATATTTAAAGATATATTTGTTTACATCTGATTTTCTTACAAAAGAGGGTGTTTCTGGAAAATGAACAATTATTATAATTTAAGATAAAACATGTTTAAAAATACTGTAAAGTGTTGTGAGAACTATTGTTTTGAATAAATTAACTGCTGGTATGGTTTAAAACATAGAACATTTAATGAGTTAACAAAATTATTTAATTCAAGTATTTTACATATTTTGATACAAATGAAAACATGCATACTTTCTATTTTATAAATGTTATAACTCTGAATAACAAGAAATTTTTCATTCCTAATTAATCTCACTAGGGAATGTTTGTTTCGAAACAAATGCTTTACAGAAAGGATACATTATTACCACGCGTAATTAAGTAAAGTTTTACAAACATAAATTAATCTACCAACTGTAAGAAGATTAAAATACTAACAATATTGCTTTGTACGTATATCTTGAATTTATTAAGATAATCCTAAGAACAATGGTATTTAAGCAATGGTTTATTTCAACTTGCGTCATTTTAAACACACCGTTTTTTTAAAAATCAATTGCTAGAGCTTATTATATATCACTGAAAGTATCATAAAAATTATGTGACATCGTGCACTATATATTCATACATTTACTTTCTTATTTAATTACTGGTCTCAATCGATACTTTCCCACTATTTTTTATAGAATCCCTTACCGGACATCAAAACAAATATAAAGCTAACGAAAAAAATATAAAATTTGAATATATGCATAAAATATAGTGAACACAATAAAAGTTAAAAAAAATAAATTGCATTAAAAGTAATCTCATTTATTTACTATTCTTATAATGATTAGGTGTATGCTAAAAGTAGAGTTACCTTCATCATTAAAATAAATATAATGATTCTTCATTTGAATAGTTGTCAAATGAAGAGCTAATTTCAAAAAAAATCTTTCATAAGCTTGAATACTATATGCAAAAAAAAAAACCCTAAAGAAAACCAAAGAAAAAAAAAGCTGAAACAAAAAATAAAAGAGCAAGCATAAAAAATGAGTGTAGAAGTTTCTAAACGGATCAAGTAAAAAACAGCCTACATAATTTTCCACATTAACAGTTTCTTTGAAACAAATTTAGCAAATATAATAATAAATGTTTGAAAAATAAGCAGTTTAAATTATTTTAAAAACTCATATTTTTTAAACTAAATATTATCAAGGAATTTAAAAATGGCATGTGGTTATTTTATTTTGTAATCTAATGAATATTTTGTGATGAGATTTGTGATTTAGGAATTCAAAATTCAACCTAACTAGCTACATAATAAAGGTACATAAAAAGGAATTTAAAAAATAGTTTTTAGATAGTTTTCGATATAGTTTTTAAAGAAATATTTGAAAACCTAACAATTAATATCATATAACATTTTTATATATAATATGCGTTGTGAATTCAGCGCTTCGCTCGTGATAATAAATATCCCTCATTTTCAAATATACATATAATTTTCTACTTTCAAAAGATCAAAAAGACAAATTCTGAAGTATAACAAAAATATTTTACTGCCTTTTTTAAAAAAACTACCTTTACTTTCAATTGTAATATGTCTAAAGGTTTAAAATAATGAAAAAAATAATTTCGTCTTAAAAAAAGTACAGTAAAAATAGAACGTTAAAAATCCTAATATTGATTAGCTCAGTTCAATTCAATTTGTTAGAATGCTATATTGATATAAAATTTTATCGTGCAAATTCATGCAGATATACTAAACTACAAATTGTTCCCAAATGCATTATTTTAATGAATGCGATCTTAAACGGAAATCAGAGGCTATATATTTGAAAGCTTAAATATCTCATAATATACTGCCTAGGATTCTTATATATTATGCTAATTTAAAAAAAAATGCTACTATTATGCATATTACATCGCAATGTTCAGCATCGAAGTCATAGATATTGCAATTGAAGTAATATTTTGTTGAGTTATGTTCAGAAATATTAATTAAGGTTCATGTTTAGTGCATGTCATTTGGTTGTGATACCATTTTGTTTCATAGAATATAGAGGAAACACATTATATTCTATGGAAATAATTGTAATAAAATTAAATGGTTATAGTAATGATATATTATATTAATTAATGCACAATTAACATTAACGTTATGTTAATTAACACACAATTAATATTAACGTTATGTTAATTAACACACAATTATATTAATTAACACACAATTAACATTAACGTTATATTAATTAACAAATATTATTTAGAGAATATTTCATAAAGATCAATTCATTATTTAATACTAATTCATTGTCTTAAGCTATTTCAAAAATCATTTGTCATAAAAAATTGCAATAGTTTTCATTAATTTAACAAATTATCCTATGAAAAGATACACTCCCACCTCCTTGTCTTTATACCAAACATTAATATCACGCCAGATAAAAAAAAAGAACCGAAATCAGTATCATTAACCATGATAGCTGCTATCTCAGTAAAAAGCATATTTCCTTAATACAATTTTTAAATGGCGTCTACCACACCATTGAGAGCGCCAAATGACGCATTACCGCTATCCAGATTTAGCACCAACCACTTTTTGCAGCAATTAATCCAGGATTTTTTTACAGGGCCATCAAAGACGGGATGCGCTTCACTTACTTACGACAAGATCTCCAAGCTTACGACAGACATATTTAGAAAGACTACACGACCCTAGACGGATTCTCCTTAAATGTGCCAGCGTCGT
This sequence comes from Argiope argentata, assembly GCA_026289955.1. Taxonomy (NCBI): domain Eukaryota; kingdom Metazoa; phylum Arthropoda; class Arachnida; order Araneae; family Araneidae; genus Argiope; species Argiope argentata. The sequence goes on from JAOUZG010031333.1 coordinate 3,399,490, forward strand.
AAATGATCCTTACCAACTCCCAGAGCGATGATTAGAGGTTGAGAATGATACATACCGTTTTCACCATATCTGCCTCGGAGATGACCTGCCGGCCGATTAAGGGGACTTCGAAGTTGCCCTCTGGGGAAGTTCGTCGCGGAGTAGTATGCGGGGGTCTTTATGCGACATTTATGTATCTCTTTTAAAAGTGAAATGGCTGCCATCAAGAGCGAATGCGGTACGTTTTGAGGTGGGTAATCAATTCGCCTCTAACCGCAGCGTGGGTTCTCGGAAGGTATCTGAATATTCAAATAATGTTCGGAATTTCCTCTGGGAAAAGATGTGAGGTTTGGTATAGTTTTATTAGAAAAATATGGGGGAGAATATATTATTTAAAAAGTGAATATGTAGCGATGGATTATCGAAGTTCGAATTCTCTCTTAAGAAAAAGGGAATGGAGACATCGATATAAAACATTTTGTAGATAATCAGTATTGCAGCTTTGATTATATAATTTTGATTCAATTCCCTTTTGATTAAATATTTTAAATTCGGTGTCTTTTAAGTTCGATTTTGCTTAAGTAGAACATTTTGAAATTAATCGGAATTGTAGTTTTGACTATGTAGAACATTTTGTAATTAATAACTATTGTAGTGTTTATTAAGAAGAAAATTTTGCAGTTAATCGGTATTGTAGTTTTGATTAAATAGTTTAAATGAAATTCATTTTTGATGAAATATTTTTAATTCACTTTTTTAATCGGTGTTGTAGTTTTGATTAAATATTTTTCACTCACTGTAGTTAATCGGTTATATGGTTTTTATTCAATACTTTGACTTCATTGTAGTTTTGTATTTTAATTAAATATTTTATTTTCATTTTAATTAAACATATAGTAATTTTGATTGAAAATGTAAGCTTCAATTTTGAATTAAATATTTTAAGTTCCCCACCTTTAAACAATATTGTAGTTTTTTATTTATGATTTTAAATTCACTGTAGTTAATTTTTGTTTCTATTTTGATTAAATATATTAAATTACTTGTAGTTATTTGATATTGTAGTTTGTAGCTAATCAGTATTGATAATAGTTTTAAATAAACAATTTAAATATTCTCTTTAAACTCAATGATGAGTTATGAAAAGTGTATTACATTTAAGGAATAATGCCAAATAAATGTCTTTAAATTGGTAACAATTTTTAAATTAATGTTTTTTAAAGAAACAGAAATGGTCCTTTTCTGGTCACAAAATATAAAGCTCTAGTAAAGTAATAAACAATAAAAATAAGAAATTTTAGTGTCAAAATCGTTGAGACAAAAGTTTTATTTTTATTATTATAGAAATTTGTGTAATCATATTTCTTATTTTTTAAAAATATGAATTATAAAAAGTTATTTACCCTGTCCTTATATTATTCTGATTTCTGATACAAATTTCTTGCAAATGAAACACACTAAAAAATTGTTATATATAAACCAGTTTTGCTTAGATGAGATTCCTTCCCATTTAAAATAATAATAATAATAAATGAACTGAGACAGTGCAATGATCAATTGTCTTTTAAACAATAGAAATTTTCTGGATTTTATAATTAATTTTATGGACATTGGCGCATCTTTATAAAGCATATTTTCAGATTAAAGACGATATCGGAATGGACTATTAACGAGCGCATTATTCTACAGCGTCCGACATAACTGTAATACCGTAGTGGTAACCAATCAAACATGTTTGAATGCAGCACATATATTGCCATAGATGCAAATAGCGCAGAATTCCAATTGATTACATTTGCCACGTTTGAATTTAATATGCAAACATCTATCTGTAATTGTAACCATTTCAGCAGTTTAAATTGATTTAACACACTACCGATAATTAAAACGGAACATTTTATAATATTTACGGAAATAGCATTCGAAATGGTATTTGTGATTATAGCATATATATATATAATGTTCCTAAATATATATTAGAAACTTTCAAATAGCTAGAATTAAATTATCTGTACTATTAATAAAGACTAAAATGTCAATGCTTTTATATGCTGGGTGGAACTCTATAGAGAGGATCATTAATCTTGAGATATTAAATGTGATGCAAATATAGCTTCAAAAATTACAATGTACAATTCATAATAATTTTATTCATACTTAATTCAAAATTTTATTTCATTAAAATGTAAGTATATTTTAGCAATTTTTCAGCAAAATATTTCGAATATAACTATAAGAATTACTTATACTTCATTTCAAAATAAAAGGAATATTTTTTTATTAATATTAAGAAGAATGATTTTATTTATTATTCACTCGGTTTACATGAAGAACAAGAATATAAACATGCATTATCTACAAAAAGTAATTAGAAGATAATGTGATCAATTTGTTCTGTTTTTAATACATAATTGTATCATAAAATTCACAAAGTTATATTGTTTTTTCTATAATTTTATTGCAGGAATTTATAACCTGGATGAAGGTTAAATAAGAAGAATTATATTACTTATTTGCACAATTTATATGAAAAATAAGAATATTACCATGCATTAAATTCATGATGTAATTAGAAGATATTTTGTGCTAATGGCTTTGTTTTGAATTATATTTATTTGAGTGCTGTCATGAAATTCCTATAGTATCTATTGTTTTATTCAGATTTTTATCGCAGGGATTTCTAACATAAATGATAACTAAATAAAAATTATTCTATTCATTGTTTACTTAGTTTATATATGAAAATTAACATGGAATGTCTTCACACAGTAATTAACAGAAACTTTGTCCGAATAGTTATAGTAAACAATGTTGTCATAGTTTCCAGTAAACAATGATGTCATGAAATCGATTGCATAAAATCGTTCTGCACACAAAAAACATAGGTTTAAGACAATTAAAATAAAACAAATTTAATATCTATAACAATTTGATGCAAGAAGAACACCAAATTGTGTACAGTATAAAAAATGTATTTGTACATTCAGCCCAATCGATATCTTTGATGAATCAATTGGTCGCTATTTGTATCTAATATTGTACAGCAAACAACAATTTGTTAACATACAATTAATATAATTAAGTAACTTTGTATATATTTAGACGATATAAGTGAACTTAATAGAATTGGAATTTGCAATTATTTTGGTTTCCTAATGGTCCTTTACTCAATTAAAAATTAATTTTTCTTTGTTAAATCTCAATGGAATATTTTTTTATTCTGAAAGAATCGCAGTAATACAAGAAAAATCAGAAATGTTCATGATGTTGTTGGTGACACACACTCGGAAAATTATTCCTTTAACTTGCATTGTGTCGGATTTTCTAAGGCCCTGGAATGTTTCCAAAACAGTGATTGAGAGGAAATTTACTGTTATTATAAAGTACGATATATCACTTCAAGAAAATTAATACAAGAACTTGACTTAAATGAATAAAATGTATGATATACGTAGAACGGTTAAGAAAGAAAAATGGTAAGATGGAAACAATCGCCTAAAATGGCCAACTATTTATGCAAACTCAAACATTCTTGAAAGAAAAAGAATAAATACACCTACATGAATAAAAATACATAGAACCTTATTAATAATCTTCACCTAAAAAAATGAATGTATTTTTATTTAGGGTAAATAAAGTAAATGTAATCCACGCCTAAGAAATTAAGTTTGATGCCAAAAATGTTTATCAATATTTTCTATTCTTAAAGTAAATCTAGTGATTAAAAGTATGGCAACAAAAATAACTTGTTTACGGAATTTTGTGAAAAATATTTAGACTAATATGAAAATGAGAATTTGATTGAATTTACATAGTCAAAAATCTACTTATTTTAAAGATGCTATTTTTAAATGCATTTTCAGGAATAAGAATTCAAAAATGAATGTTTTAGAACTACAACAAATGTATTGACTACAGCTGTGCCTGATTTAATATATCTATCTATCTATCTATCTATCTATCTATCTATCTATC
>JAOUZG010031333.1:3403843-3433218 GCA_026289955.1 Argiope argentata
ATATATATATAATATTTGCACAATTATTTCTTTAAATGTTGAGGTAAAAACGTCTGAAAATTATAATTACCATTTTACTCTTTAAATAGGAGTACAGTAACCCTTTAATTCATTTAATATTTCTATGATATAACTATAATCTGCATTACATTTTGTTTGAATCCCTCAAGAAAAATGGCACAGTTTATCCTCAGTTTGCTCTTTCGCCATTAAAACTCACATTCAACCAAACCAACCCCCAAGAAAATTGTAATATATATGTTTCAAACAAACAGTCATCTATTTAGATATCATTTTTAGACATACTTTGGATTTGTTAATATGGCTTTTTACACAGAGAATCTCATATTTCAATATGCGAAATAAAAAGTATATTTTAGCTAAGTAATGCGTGATTACATAATTTTATTTCAGATGTCAAATTTCCAGTCTAATACAAAATATCAAATCAGATTCCCATGTAAAACAGGAAGAAGATGAATTATTTTTGTGTGTGATAATCTGATTGTAGAGAAATTTGTAAAATTGATTGACAGTTTGTATGTAAAGTTATAATTGGTTATGAAATCTATACATCCATAATTCTCAAATGTGATTGTTGGTAGTAAGGCCTTAAAAGTAAAAGACATGCAATCTTACATTCAATACAATTGAATACAATTCAATTATATTCAATGCTTACATGCAGTCTTACATTTAATACAACTGAATACAATACAATTACATTCAATGCTTACATGCAGTCTTACATTTAATACAATTGAATACAATACAATTACATTCAATGCTTACATGCTGTCATACATTCAATACAATTGAATACAATACAATTACATGCAGTTTTACATTCAATGCTTACATTCAATACAATTGAATACAATACAATTACATGCAGTCTTACATTCAATGCTTACATTCAATACAATTGAATACAATACAATTGCATGCAGTCTTACATTCAATGCAGTCTTGAATTACATGCAGTCTTGAATACAATACAATTACATTCAATGCTTACATGCAGTCTTACATTCAATACAATTGAATACAATACAATTACATGCAGTCTTACATTCAATACAATTGAATACAATTCAATTACATACATTGCTTACATGCAGTCTTACATTCAATATAATTGAATACAATACAATTACGTGCAATGCTTACATGCAGTCTTATATTCAATACAATCACATGCAATCTTGACATCCAATCCTCAACAATATTTAGTGATTTGTGTCAAAAATTTACCATCAATCCTTCGGCAATAATCAATCAGTTTCATTAAAAGAACTGCATCTAATTACTAGACAATGATCAACATTTTACATCCAAAAAGGAATACCAAATCTTAGACAATAATCAGTCATTTACATCCAAACTTTCATTACGTAAAGATTAGTGAAGATTATTCAACAGCGTAAGCAATACCATATGTTTTTATCAGACTTATTTATGATCCATTTTGAAATAACTAGAACTGTACTGGATTAGCTTATTAATTTTGGAAAGTAATAAGATGGAAAGGTTGTATCATCTCTCTAATTGTCTGTGCCACAGCTGAAGGACGTTTGGATCTGAAAAATGCAAATCATAGACATTTATTAAGTTGTGGAATAGGATTTCAAACCCGAGTGCCACTAACTAAAAACCACGCTCAATTCACGAAACAAGCATGATCGTAAGAAAAGAGGCAATCATTTGCCTATTGCAACGATAAATTCTACTGATAGGCGATTGTCTATCAATAGCATCCGGCTTTCTTTTTCCAGTAATCATGTTTCCACAGAAAATGCATATAATTGACGGATTGTTGCTTTTTAATTTTAATGATAAATGTCTAAAGTCCAAATATGGAATTTTAAAGAAAAATCTAACGAAGTAGATCTTTTTTGTCATTTGAATGCACTGCAGCAGTATAAGGTTCTTCTCAAAATATCTCCATGTTGCTTCAAATAATTACATTAATGTAAATAAATTCATATAAATTTACTCTACTGAACTTATACTAATAAACTTCATAAAATTGTAAGAAAACAATCTTATGTATCGAGTCATTATTAAAAAATAGTTATTTTTTTCTGTCTTGAAATTAAATTGGAATTATCAATTTTTGGCAATAATTTAACAATGACTTACTGTGGGTTAATGTATATTGAATTACATTAGAAAAGTAAAGAATTGTTATTAATGTTTTCATTTTTTGAAAATTGGGATTTTTCTTTTGGAATAACACGTTGTTAAAACTAAATTTTAAAGCCTTTTTTTCTTAATTATGATTAAAAATTAAAAATACTTTAAGTGATCAAAATTTTTCGATGATTTTTAAGTTCATTAATAGATGACTTAAGGTTAGCTACTGAAAAGACAGCGATGCATTTTTATTAAGAACACAATATTGTTATAAGCCACGGAAGGACTATTTAAGTATATGCAATCAATAATTGTTTTAAAAATACTCGTAATGGATTGAAATGGTTTTTATGGCTATGTCTTATACATTAAATTAAATACGCATTATTTAAAAAATAAATGTCAATTATTAAACATATTGACATATCTTACGTTTATATTGCAAACTCAAAATATTTAATCTATAAATAAGCAACAGACAAGATCCAATAACATCCTGAACTTTAATCAACTTTCCTCATTGTCAGTTTGCTGACGTTATTTTAAATATAACGTTTTGATTCGTATTGATGCCAGTGGCGCCTAGAGTATTTGAGTACTCGCTTATTTCTTCCAATCTGAAGCCGACCATGGCTAAAAAAAGAAAACAAACTCCCTTCCTCGAGTAATCTGGCATGGGCAGACTTCCAGATTCCATCGGCAAATGTTGGTTATCAGATGGGCGGACGGAAATGATATCATTTTCGTTCACTGTCTCCAAGAAACGTATCAAATTGCAAACGCGATGGGGAAAGGGAGAAAAGAAAGATCTTCCAGGCAGAAGGTCGCTGGAGAAAATATTGTTCTTCTAATTAAAGGAAGTTGCTTTTCAGAAAGTGGCTGAAGTATTTACTGATAAGACAAACAGGAAAGCGATCCTCATAATTGGTGCTTCGATTTGAATTGAGATAACTTCAAAAAAAGTCTTATCTTTGTATTCCAGACGTTGAAGAATGAATTATGGCACTTGAAAGATTCAAATTTCGAAATCAGTATGCTAATGTCAGAGAATTGTATGTTAATGAAGGTCTAAATTTTTATTAAATTAAAGACATTAATTCGAATGTAAATTTAATAAATGAGGGTATTATATTTCAAAGTATTGTTTTCTGAGGCTTGGCTGAAAATGGGAAGTGTTAATATTTTCTAAAAAAATAATCATGAATAGACTTGCCGCGCCAATGATGCCAAGTCACCAATAAATATGGTGGACAAAGTAAACAAACAATTCTATGGGATAGTTATGGTTACCACTTTTTGCAATATAATTAAATTTTTTTTTACAGATAAGCATTCTTTTTTTAGACCCGGCACCGAGTAGAATTTTTTTAACTTATAAAAACATCATACAGCTCCGCTAGCCAGGGGAGCTGGGAACTAGTAGCTTTGCTAGCACGCTGAACATAAAGACTGTGTGGATAACATGAACAGTAAATAATAAATAATTGAGAAAGACAAAGACGCAAAAAGAATGGATTTAATAAAAAATATTATTTATAGGAAATTTATTAAAAAAGAGTTGAAGCTCATGTACAACTCAACCATTGTAGGAAGAAGTAAACAAAACATCATTAGTGTTACTTCAATAGCATTTTGTTGGGTTACCATATTGGGGGCACACTAATGACCACTTTAACCATTTTTTCTATACTACATACATGTGGAAGTAAAAAAAAAATTAAATGTGCTAGGTTAAGAAAATTATGAAAGCTTTGGATGATTATTTATGTGCATTGCTTCTATTTTATAAACTTAGGCTCATTTTATTAAAAACTATTGCTTTTCATATTTTAAATAAAGAAAAAATTCTGCATGTCGAAACAAATTTAATGAATGCCAATATTATATAATTAAAAAAGCCTAATTTTGAATATGATGAATATTACGAATAATTATTTAAGTGCATTTTTGGCTTCGATTAAAGTTGACACATTAAAAAATACTTATGCATTATAAAGTAAAATATAATAATTTTGAGTTATAAAATAAATAAATAAAAATATATACTAAATATTAAAACGAACACAATGAATTGAGGATATTTAGGGAGGGTGAATTAAAGAAATATGTTTAATTGGGAAAATGGAGATCATTTCGAGTGAATTTAAATGAAATTTTAGTAATTATCTAAGTATATTTTAATTATTGTAAAAAGTTGCACAAATAAAGAAAAATAAATTTACTATATATGATTGTAAAGATAATGAAATACAATATTATTTTCAGGAAAGTTAAAAAAAATGAGCTTAATTTAGAATAAATTGGAAATTTTAAACTTTTTAAACATCTATATTTATGCTTTGATAAAACTCACGAAGGGCAACGAGGGAATTTTTTATTACTTTTGGCATTATGAATCTGAAAGGGTTTGATACATACCAGCATAGGAATAATTTAATTTCCGTAGCTATATTTTGAATTACATGTGCAAATATGTTTGTCAATTAATTTCTGTGTCAAATAAATTGAATCATCTGAATCTCCTTGAAAATAAATGAAAACGTTGCAAAGCTATATTTAAAACTAAGTTTAATAAATTATTAAATCTTTCTGTTTCAATATCTTTCATACAATTGAAATATTTCTATTCAACAGAATTGAAAAATGCTGTCTAAAAGACCAAATTTATAAAATCACTCGCGATGATTTAACTAGAAACATTTTAAACTAGGACTCTTATTTTGCAAATTACAGATCAGTTTCCATTACATACCAGCAAGTCTTCCTTAATGATTCTCGCTTAAACTTCGCCAAGGCAATTAGGGACTTAATAGATTTTGGCTGGTATCCATAGATTTGGGAAATCTACGTTCTTCGCCAAATTTGGTTTGTTTATCTCAGCAGACTGCAATAAAGTTTATTAAGTGGAAGAAAAGAGATTTCGAACATTTCTTAGAAACACACATTCTTTATATCTCAAAAATTATCAGAACAGCATTTAGATGTTTCGAATGTTTTGAATTTAAAAGAAATTTATCTTTACTAGTCACAGAAACTCCTAATGGCGAATAGTTTTCAGCTACATTTAGAATACATAGCTAAAATTTTCATACATTACAACAATGCAATTTAAAGAGTTTATTGTTACAAATCTGTTATATTGTTTTTTAACAATATTAGACTCGTCGCGGAATAAATAGATTTACAAATATGACAAAGGTTGCCGAATAGAGGTTATATCAATGATTCCCGAACTTGGCGGACATTATGGCGACAAATCAGACGAATTTGGCGAAAAATATATGGATATGGAAAACTGTCGCCAAGTAATCTTTCTGGAATTAATACCTTTCTGCAAGTTTTCTGTTGATTTTTTTAGGAGCCTTATGTTGAAAACTTCATACTCGTGAAAATCTATAAAAAGTGAGGCTTAACAAAAGATAATTTGTTTTTGGAATGTTGAAGCAATAATAATTGTTACATTGTTCCTGCTATTTAAATGGCGATTAACAACCTTCTTGTGCATTCTTAATTATTTCCTGTGACGCCATAGTATAAAAACTGGCAATAGGTTTGGAAAATAAGCTTCGTACTTTTCTTGGAATAAACCAACATTCATTATTTCGCAATTATTAGGAAACTTAATCAAATACTCATCGAATTTGTTTCAGTAGAATATGTTTGAAGCATATAAAACGCATTATTTATTAATAAAAGCAATAAATCATGTTCGTTCAAATAACGAACCTACTCTCTACTAAATTACTTATTTTCATTTGTTATTTTCAATTAGAAATTGAAGCAGTAGGGAATTTTGATAAATAATAAAATAATAAGCACTCATAACCTATAACTTCTAACTGAAATTCCTTGGTTGAGCGAACAGATTTAATAATTATTATATCCGAAAGGTTACTCGAAATCATGAGTGAAACCGATAAAGTCATGGAAAAATTATAATTTACTGTCCTCATCATTCTTTAATCACGATTAAACAAAAAAGGTAAATGTTATTTAGAAATTTTAGATTTTAAACATTATAGCTCAATAATTTATATATATATATATATATATAGAAATAGATATATATATATATATATATATTTCAAATTTTTTGCATGTAATTTAGCTATCAAGTTTTCAGTAACAACCTGTTGTATCTGAATTCTGGAATGTACTTCTGAAAATGTTCTATATCATTCCATGCTGTTGTTGTGTCAAATAGCACTTGTCGTGGACAAGCCCGCTGCTGAACCCAGCAGCGGATTAAGCCGAATGAAGCGTCTCTTGTGTTTGAGTAGCGCCAACTAGGGCCAAGAGTACGACTTTGCTACTCACTCACTACATTCGCTTGCACAACCCCTTTTTACAGGGGGACAAATTCCCACATCTCACAGATAGCACACAGAAGAACAGCCATACCCGAACCGGGACTCGAACCCGGGACCTCCAGAACACGAGGCAGACGCGCTACCTCTGTGCCAGCAAGCCAGCACAACATTCAATATTTTTCAAAATATTATATTAGTTAATTAAAACCGTGATTTGATTTGAGTGGCATTGTACTTAAAGTATTTATGAATTTAAAATGCAACACGAATTTTATAAAGAATTTGCTTATAATGATGAAAAAGAAGTAAAAAATACTAACAAATTGAAAAATATTGAAATAAAATCTGCATTTGTAATAGCATCATATATCATAAACGATTTTATTTAAAAATTTAATTAGGTATATTCACCCGATATTTAAATAATAATCTATACTGTTAAAAATGCTAATAAAATGTATCGTTACTTTTTAATTTAATTAAGCCTGGATAAATTGATATGTATTTTAGTTTCATATGTATTTCACATGTAGCAATGAGTAAATTCTAGCGAACATTATGTTCTTATCCATCGTTGAATAGAAACTAGGCATCGTTAAACTATGAGACTTGAAACCAATACTTTGAGCTGCTTAACGTTGACATACTTATCCGAAATGTATCTTCTAATGTAATACTACGTAGTAATATTGTAAGCTTCAATAATGACGGGCCCTTATCTCTGTGTTTGAATTATTCTAGGAACATCAGTTTCGTTATGAAATGCTATTTCAGGCCCTTCAATTGCCTTTATATATTCCTGAGATACACCTCTTTCGGTTGGAATAAATATATTAACATATATAATTATCTGACCAATAGAATTAAGGGAGTGAGATTTGAAAGTCGAATTGCAGGGTTATTCATAGGCATGAAAATAAAAATGGTTGTCATTTTCATTCAGTTAATGCAATTAATTTTATATGGATTTATCAGCTAAGATTTTTTTTCTCACAAAAATAGCATCAGTCCAAACAAAAGACAATGAATTTATGTTTGTTTTTAAAATAGAAAATGCTCACCCAAGACATCACGCATTAATTTTTTTTTAAAAAAAAGTTTAGATTTATCAGTATTTTTTTGCAGGAATAATGGATTTGATTTGAATATTATAATTACTCATTTTTATTTATCTTTTACCATGCCTACATTTAATTATAACCAATTCTCCACACATTTTCTAACAAAATTTCAGATAGTTATTTTCGAATTCTATTCAATGCCTATTATATTTTATAAAAATACAGTAGAAACTGATACGAAATATGACTCTGTAACATTGTCTACTATATATACGCAACGATTTATGTAACAGTTTCTACTTTAGAAATGCAACAATTATGAAAGCCTTTCAAAAAGGAATACAATGTAAATGATATGAAATTGAAAAAAAAAAAAGGTTTATTGAAATACTTTCGCCACATATGATTGCCCATCCAAGAGAAAAAGCAACAAGTAGGTGCCCCTTAGTATGTAATATCCCGTTCCCGCACAGGAATGTTTGCTTCGCACCGTCTTCCCATACTGAACACAGATTGTTTAACAGTTCTTGAGGTTAGAGTCCCCATTCCTCTATCAAAATCTATTTCAGCTATTAAACGTTTCCCAGAGGATGATATCAATCGGAGCTGTCTCCCGAAAATATGCACTACATATTTTATGAGATTTAAATCAGGGAAGCACGCTTGAAAATTCATTCGAGTGATATCTTCACTTTCCAGTATCTGCTGAACAGCAGGAGTCCGATGTGGCCGTGCATTATCATCCATAAAAACAAAATCTGCTCCAACGGCACCTCGGAATAGACGCACATGGGGAAGAATCATCTCTTTACAATAGCGATCTCCGGTTACAGAACCTCCGTCAAACACGTGGAGCTCAGTTCTCCCTTTCAGCATAATCCATTCCCAGACGGCAACTCCATTACCACCGTAACGGTCGTTTTCCGTGATGTTACTGGGATGAAACCCTGTCCCAACCTCTTTCTTTCCAGTAGCAGATGAGCATCAGCAATCCAATGTGGCCGAGTTTGGTCATCCATAAAAATGTATGGTCCAATAGAAACTCGGAATATAAACACATGGGGACCTAAATTCGATAACGGGCACAAAAATTCTATCAAAAATAGGGAGCTCAGTACACCTGCTTAACATAACGCCACGCCGACGACAACTCCGGAACCACCGTAACCGTCTTTTTCCGTGATGTTACCGGGAAGAAACCCTGCCCCGACCTCTCTCTGAACCAACTGGCGTTGAGAATCATTTATGGACCTGAAAAGAATATCATCAGCAAATAAGACACGACTCCACTGATGGTCTAAATTATGTGCTCCTTACACCACTCTAAATAGTGTCCCCGATGGCCAATCTTGAAAGAGATGCAGCTTTCAGGACGGTAGATGAATAGGTCATATGTGTGAAGGTGTCTGGCAACAGTAAACCGTGACACTTGTCCCCTTGTTGTTGTATACAGTTGTTGAGCAATGACACTTGCTGACTAGTAACAGGACGATATATCGGCCACTCACTGCAGTTCTTTTCCTATTGTGGCCACCACCAAACTTTGTACAATCTGCATAGTAGTACCTATCAATCTAGTATCTGTACCTATAGTTATAGATCTGTATCTATGGTTTGAAAGGCTGTACAAGCTCACAAAACAACACTTTTGTTGATTCCAAACATGGTTGCTAAACTGATGAAACTACACATCCTTTTCTAGCTTTTCGATCCTTCTTCTGCTTATGAACTCATGCAGGTGATTTCTTCTTGCCGTATTTTAAGAAAGAACTCAATTACACTTGCAGCAAATCTACTTATTTGCTCATCCGCTCGTCCTTTTCAAGTAGTCTTGAACTCATCGCACCGACAGTACTCGTTTTGTGTACACTCATGTTGCCTTCGAGGTTTCGTTCCTGACATTTACATTCTCAATATCTTTATACTAAATTGCGTGTTCATTTTTCTGATAGCAATAATCCTTTTTTCAATTACATAGCTACCTGTTAAAAATTTTCATTATTATTTGAGTTTTGAACACCAGTGTATATATGAATTTTCAATAAATTAAAAACAGTAATATTTCTGAAGAACACCTGACTAATATGATTCCATAAATATTAACAATGAATATAACAATTGTAACTTGGTGTATAGTTATTAATTTTCTACGAGCAATATGATCAAAAAACATATTTTGAGAAAATAATCATCATGCAACCATGAACATGAGATTTCAGTAATTTAAACATAGATAATATTTCTTGAAAACCACGTGGCTAACATGGTTTTATAAGAAATGATTAAGAATAAAAAAAAATTATAACTGGTGTTTGGCTATTAAATCAACACAAATGTTAACATCTGCCAAAATCTAATCAAATACCCTTTATTAGGAAATCATAGACATCCATATATGAAATTTAAATAAATTACATAGATAATATTTCTGAAGAAGGACTTACCAACCTGGTTATATAAGGATTGACTATGAATAAAGCAATTATAACAAATGTATGGTTATTAATATCATACGAGCTTTAATATCCTCCACAATCTGGTCAAAAATACTTCGTGAGGAAATTATAATAATTTAGCTATGAATAAGAGATTTCCATAAATAAAACACAACTAAATACTTCTAAACAACTTTTGATCTATACTGTGATATGGTAAAAATTTTATTCATATCTATCAGGTTACTTTCTTGAATTCTTAATAAGATTAATTAAATCATTCAAGAAATATGAATTGTCTTAATGGTTATTTAACATTAGAGCGCATATTTTAAAGTTAAAGAACGACAAACAGTCAACTGAAACACATTTATATGCTAATAAAATCACTCATTCCAAATAACATAAACCATTGAAAGAACGTCCCTAATGGTATAAAGTTAACTCCACCTTTAATAATTCGAGAGCCAAATAATAATCATAAATCCATGATGCAAATTTTCTTATTTCTTTCAAAGGATATTATCATTAATGTTTTGAAAGTTCTCAAACTTTGCTCATTAAGTAAATTCAGAATGCTAAAGAGCTTAAGTATCTATATAACAAAAGGCGTTAGGTACATGGGCATGGAATTACATTAGCATAGAAATGGGCCAACAATCAAAATCCGACGCAAAAACACACAAATGCTTTCACTTGCCTTCAACAATGACAACCTCGTTTGAAGTTGCTGTAATTACAGTGCATTCAACGTATTCGGATTACGAATAAAAAAATTTCTTCCGTTAATGGAATAAATTTTAGCATATCTCCCATTAATTTAATTTGCTAACACATTGTGATTTTTCAGTAAACAAGCATTCAGTGGGAGTTGTAATTAAATACATCATTAGAAAAACAGTTCCACTTAATATAACATCTCTTCTCAAACATCACTGTGGCATTCTTTCAATTCTATCAATCTGTATTTTTTATTGAAAAGAAATTATAAACTTTCTATATATATTTAGAAATATTATGGCTTTTCTCATTAGACTAGCTATTAAATTTCCCACTATTCCTTTCACCACAGCCTGGATTTAAGAAATCTGCAATCCTTACATTTCATTTTTGATTACACAATTTTTAACAAAAATTCATGACAAACTCCACTCAATTAGAAAATATAATACATTTCTTTTAGAGAGTATAATACATTTCTTAGAGAAAGCATCATACATTTCTTACAAGACAGCGAATTCGACACGGACCTCTTCAATACCTTCTGGTCGGATAATAAGTATTATCTAAATTGTACTGAAGAATTGAAAATTGATTTAAGTGGCCGTCTTACAAATATCATTTAAAACACATCACTAAAATGTATTTTCTTTGTTTACATGTTCTTTCGAGAACCAATTTCAACATTTTAAATCCACTCTTTAGTTTTAAGAAATTTATGGTATGCTTTATCTTGCAAAATGTATAATATAGTTCTTATAAGAAGGTTATTCTGATATATACCCACCCTCTTCAATACCTTCTGGTCAGAGAATAAATATTTTGGAAATTGTACTGAGGATTTGAAAATTGGTCAAAATGGAAGCTTTGAAAAATCATTTAAGTTCACATCAATAAAATGCCATTTTTTGTTTACACACTTTTTCGAGGATTAATTTTAATAATCTAACAAAAGACTCAATTTTTTATAATTAAATGCAGGAATTTTTTCTATGGTATTACTTACTGATCATAAAATTTATTTACAAATCATATAATTTATGATGATATGTTTCACATAACAAGCTCTAATAAACTTAAATACGTGTCCAAGCGTCCAGACTACATTCTTTATTTTTTCAAATAACTCCTTGAACAATTAAACAATTAAATTATAATTTACCTAATTATAAATGGGTATTTTTTAAAAAAAGATTTATTCATAAAGTCTTAGTGGTAAAATTATCGCATTCGGAAAGTGAAAAATATTAAATTAGTTCATTGTATATGATAGTTATATACTATTCATATTGAAGGTAATGTTCATATACAATATATATTTAGTTTCTTTGTATTCTTTATATATTGTGACATAGTTATTACTTATCTTTGCTTATTATTGCTTCTGGTTAAATCGCTTAGGAGTGTCCAGAATTGTCTTCTTTTATTATATAATAGCAATAATTTTCTTACCTAAAAAGAAAGAAATATTATATTAGTTTGTGCTGATACAGACACAGATTATTATTTGCAACATAACATATGACATATATTTTAATTAATTAAAAACGTTTTCTTTATTTATGCATATATAAGCAAAGGCGAGAATGAACATGTATTCATATAATATTTATTATTTCAATAAAAAAAAATAAACGAATAAAAAATATTTTGGGCAGTTTTAAAAGAATACAACCAAAAGACTTAAAAAAAATTGTTTCCTATCATTGAAAGTATTAATTTCATGAAAATTGTACACTTATTAAAAATATAGGAATTAAAGGAACATTTAATAAAACAATAAAGTTTACTATTACAGGAAATAAAAATATCTTCAAGATGCAAATATTTTTATAGAAAGAGGTGATAAAATAATTTTAATTAGAAACCTAGTATTAATTTATTCATGTTAAAAAAGTAATTGGAAGTATAATGGATTTTTGCAATGGCTTTGATTGTTATAGTCATTTTTAAACGAAATATCTGTATGAAATGAAAAATTAGACTTTTTACGATTTTAAGAATGCACATTAAATGTTATGTTTTATGAAAAAAATTCCTTATGCTTAAAATGAAGTTTGAAGTATTATTCCTGGCATAAAAGTTTATTGTGTCCATATTAGTCAACATACCATTGCTAATAGTCCCTCTCGAACGACTAAACTAAAGGGATTATGGAGACATTAAAAATAGAAAGAATTAGAATGCAGATTCCTGACATAAATCTTGTTCTTGCTTATCTAAGTCAAAAGGACGTCGTAAATAGTACTCCTCATACAATTATACTAAACTCAAGATTACGGAAACTTTGAAAGAAGCAAATATTATTTTATGCATCATAATCGCAACAGAAAAGGTCTTATGAAACAAATTTACTATCCCGATTTAGTAATAAAAGAAAGAACATTCTAAAATTTAGACTTTGAATTTAAAATGAATTTAACAATGCTATTTGTATATGTTTAAAAATATTGGTTCCTTAAGAACTGTTCATATAATAAATATTTAATTATTTGAATTTTTATCGCGCTGAAGTTTTGGAGCAAAACATGGATTACCAAGTGGTTTTGTATTATTTAATCTTTATGATAAGGGTATTTTTGTATAAATGAGATAAATTTATATCTTGATTTCACCAAAAGCGATACAATTTGACAGATTGTTAAATAACATTATTTTCGCCAGAAAAATAGTATTTTCTTTTTCAAAGAAGAAATCTAAATATTAAAATAAATATTTATACAATAATTTAGAATACCTTAATCTCCGTAAAAGTGATATTCCTGAGTTTAAATAGAATAAATACATTTCCTTATTCTCTCAAAAATGATAAAATTTGACAGATAGTTAAATAACATCATTTTCCCAAGAAAAATACTATATTCTAATTCATTGAAGAAATGATATAAAAATAAATATTAATACAAATATTCAGAAAACATAAATCGCCGTGATAATGATATTCCTAGATATAAATAGGATACATTTATTTCTTGATTTCGCCAAAAGTGATAAAAATTGACAAATAGTTAAATACCGTTGTTTTTGCCAAAAAAATTGTATTTTCATATTCAAAGAAGAAATCTAAATATTAAGATAAATATTGATACAATAATTACCAATACATTAATCTCCATGAAAATGATATTCCTGAGTTTTTAAAAAAATACCTTTCTTGATTCTCTCATAAATGATAAAATTTTACAGTTAAATAATATCATTTTAGCCAGAAAAAATACTATTTGCTTATTTATTGAAGAAATAATATAAAAAATATTTATACAAATATTCAGAATACATTAATCTCCGTGATAATGATATTCCTAAATATAAATGATCAATTTATATCTTGATTTTGCCAAAAGCAATAAAATTTACAGATAGTTAAATAACATTCCTTTCACTTGAAAAATTCTATTTTCATATTTAAATAAAATTTCTAAATATAAAAAGTAACATTGATACAAATATTCCAAACACAAAGATAGCTTAACAAATTATCGAAGCATGAAATCCCAGAGTTCCATCTCGCAACCGACCACAAAGTTTCCCTAAACAAAACTTGCGTAAAGAAACGCAGAATAAAAATTCCAGGCAAAGCCATTTCTAAATCTAGTACTACGTGACCAACACAAGAATAGAATACTGGAAGAAGATCCAGTCCATTAAGCTAGAGTGGGGATCCCCGTATATTTAGAATCGGCAAGGGAAGGTTTGGCGTTAAAATTTGATGGGGGAGAACATACTTTTATATCCGGGACCAGCATTGTAAAATGTGATCGTGGCATGATCTGTCGTACTCCCTCGGGTGGTGATTTAAAGACTCTAGCTCCCGGAGTATTCTGGAGATGCCTGCTTCACTGCTTCGCGTTATGATTCGCGAGTCATTGTCAAGAACAACTGTGTGATGAATGGTGATGGATTTTACAATACATACACCTTCTTCTGGTTCTTTATGTTCTTCTCGTTGTGGTAACGGCGTTTTAGAGAGATGGAGCACAAGAGACAAATGGATCTGGTAATAATAAAGCATCAGTTGATTACATTGTTTCTTTGGGGGAATTTATTGAGTTACTTTTTTAGGATTGTGTACTCGTTTTATAGGTTGTTTCGCAAGGTGTATGAGTTACTTAGCTGGGTGTCTTTTTTTGTGTCAGATAATTTGTATTATTTCGTTAGTCTACAAAAACATATCGCAACAACATGGAATGATATAAAGCCAACATGGAATGAAAATCCCTTAAATTTGCATCTTTAGCATCCGAATCTTTTATTTATGTGCGTATCTTGTTTTATATGCCCTTTTCAATAAAATTATACTTTAAAGGAATTCACGTATTTAAAAATAGATATGCCAGACAGAAACAAGGGTAGAGCGTCTTTTCTGTTCTGGGTTCTGGGTTCGAGTAATAGTTCAGGTATGGTTGTTCTTCATTTGTTCTATGAGTGAGATGTCAAGACCCCCCTCTCCAAACGTAAAAATGGGGCTGTGAGTAGCTAAGACGTACTCTTGGCCATAGTTGGATCTAATAAAACAAGAGACGCTCTCTCGGTTTAAAATTTATGATTGCGTCAGTGACCTTGTTCATGGAAAAGGCCATTAGGAACAATAACAACAACAAAAATTGATATGCATTGTTTAGTTTTTTTTTAAATTGTCCATATGGTTGTCTTCACATTCTGATAATTTCTGATAGGCAAAGTTAATTGATTACAACATCTGATTTTACTTACTTATTATTTTTTTATTAAAAAATGATATTTTTATTAAAATTGTTCATACAAATAATATTTAAAAATTTAAAATGGAATATATTTTTTTTTATTTTCAAAATTATTTAATGGCACAAATGCATTTTTTTAAATTTAATTTTAAAGTAGAGTAATGCATTTCTAATTGACCATTCTTTAAGCATAGAAGCTGATCTTTCTGTTAATGAAAACACCATTATTTGATATTACCTCATATAGCATTGTATAAATACTTCTCAAACTTTTAATTAAATATATGTTGCCAATCTAATAATTGCTAAACTCCCTTCAACAAATTGATTATTCAATCTTTCTTCTTTCTTTTATCTTTCTTTCATTCCTTTTTAAAGGCTAGCGTATTCAATTTTGGACAAAATATTTTTAAATTATGTATTATAACTAAATTTTCAGAATTTTAAAGCAGAAAGTATTAATAATAAAGCTTACATGAAGAAATCGGTTTTTGTTTAAATGATCAATTAAAAAAAAGTTTAATTCATAATTTATGCAATTAAATTATTTTTTTGTAATCCCCTGTATTGAAGAGTTTGTTTGTTTGTCCCGTTATACTTCTTCATTCATAAAAACTATATATATATATATATTGATTTTTTTTTTCAAAAATAGAATAACTTACGTAATTAAAATTTGATGCACAGCATTACAACCTAAATTTCCATTTCTAAAGAGATATAATTATTAAATTTTCTATGAAGACTGCCGAAGGATTAGATAACGGTTATTTGGAATTTTCCCTCTTATAAATGTGATAACCGAAAACTTATAAATTTTTGTAAACGGAAATTGATTATTTGATCTTCTATGGATACTTATAGTTACTTGCAAAATTTCGGTTTCATTTAGTTAAAAAAGCATCCGAAATACATATTCAGTTCTCTTTATTTAATTCCTACTATTAGCTCACACTCTCCT
Source organism: Argiope argentata (assembly GCA_026289955.1). NCBI lineage: Eukaryota > Metazoa > Arthropoda > Arachnida > Araneae > Araneidae > Argiope > Argiope argentata. Next base: position 3,420,170 of record JAOUZG010031333.1, read on the forward strand.
TATATATACATATTGTTACGCTTTTAGCGTAGCGGGTTCGGATTGAATGGACTTTGTATGAGGACAGCACAAACAAATTTATTTACAGCTATTTACAGTTATTTACAGGATAATTGATAAAGTAAAAATTTTAGATAAGTACAATTCAGCAGTTAACAGTCAATTACAGCGTAAATTCAAGTCTTACGCACGATAAAAACAGACTACAAAACAGCTATCGTATAGCACAGCAACAGTTAATCACATCGAGCTCAATAACACAGCGTTAACAGCAAACGCAAACACAGCTCACAAATCCTTTAGCCCAGCGAGACGCTTTTTATTTCAGAGCAAACTCTCAACTAACTCGATCAAATCACTATAGCAACTAACTAACTCGCTCCGGCTATTCGTCCTTATATAGCAGAAAAGCGCGTGCACCTGAATCTCGTGAGAATTCTCAAAACAACGCGAACAATCTAGCGGCTACTAGACTATTCCTTTCGCCAAACCAATCAAGCTGGCGCGAGGCTCCTCGCCAAACGTGGCCAACTTTGGCGAGTTTTCGTGCCGCTCGCTCGCTTGTAACAATATATATAACTTCAAATTTTCAATCGTTAATAAAATACTTTTTATTCATCCAATCAAGTTAAGGTAATTTTATTTAAACTTGTAGTGGATGGCATTTGTTGTTTAAACATTTTTTTCAAATATTAATTCATTTATTTTTTATAAATTAATTTAAAACTAACTTTCTCGCAAAAATTTTCATTTCCCAGCAGCCAAATAAGCAAAAATTTCAGTTAGTTTTTTCCGCGCACTAATGAGGTAAGTATTAACACGTTTTCGGCCGATTATTTTAAGAGATTCTTTTTATTTTCATAAAGTTTGATGTATTTAAAATTAAACATTTTTAATTAATCAATCTTTTGGATTCGTTTTGAAATACTTCTGAATTTAAATAATACAGAATAAAGAAAATTAGAAAATTTTAATTGTGTATTGCGTTTTCCGACTGATATAGATAATTCATATATTTTGCGTTGTCACAATCAGCATTGAATCCTCAATTCTGTTGAAAACTCAATGCTAGTTTAATTTTTGATCAATTATTTGCACTAATTGCAGTTGTCAAGCCGGGATAGTCTGACTGGTGTAGCTAGGGATTCGCATCGTTTGTGAGAGTTAAAACACCATACATAAAAAGAAGAAGGGAAATTGCTAGGAAATTCGCTTTTCATTTTGCCGCTTAATATTATGATTGTGTTGTAATTATATACATATTTATATTATAATCTATTATAATAAAAATGCAGCTCGAAATGCGTTGCTAAGCGCAAAACTTGAGAACGGCTCGACCGATTCGGCTAATTTTTTTTAAATATTTCCGTTAAGACACGAGGATGGTTCTTATGGAGAGAAAAAATTAAAAAACTGCGTGGAAAATAGTTAAAACGACACTTTTCTTACTTTCCCGCCAAAAATCTTCATTTCCTTCCCCCCACACCAACGAGTTAGATAGCAGGAAGTAATAAATTATGATTTATTTAGAAAGAAATACGCGAAGTCAGTTGGTTTTCATTTACTGATAACGGGATGTTTAAAAAAAGAAAGAAAATAGCTGCTTTTATTAATAGTCTGAATGAATATTTAATCTATGCCTGCTCAAAATGAAATTTGGGCAGGGAAGAAAAAAAAAGAATAACAAAGTGAAAATAGGGTTTGTAGAAACAAAATTAGTGAAGAAAAAAAGGATAGAAGAAAAAAAAAGAAAAGAAAAGAAGGATGTGTGTGTTTCAATATTATTTCCTCTGTGCGCGGCACTTTCCAAGCTGTTTTTAAACTTTCTCGCATCTCTTGAAAACCAATTGTGTCTTTATTTGTTTAGTGTGTTTACATTTATGAAAATTAGGATTTTCTTATTCTATAAAAACGTATAATTTTAGACCTTTCCCTCCAACATTTAAGTAAAATATCAATTCCGGGACAATCATTGCACGGATAGAAAGAGAAAGACGAATAGTACAATGAACAGAACATCTGAAGAAAATAATACTATAAACGGATTATATGATTATCAAAATTTGTTTGGTTTAAAAATATTTTGATGAAAAACCTGTTATGAGCTACATAAAAACAGCTACATAAAATATTATATGAAAATTTTAGCGAGCATTAATACTGGCGAACCGATTGGTCGCCAAGGGCGGCTAGTTATGTAATAAAAAGTAACTAAAATAAAATTTTTCTTCGTTAACATAAGTAGGGATTGTTCTTAAAAAATTGCTTTTTATATTACTTGTTTTACAATGAAGTGCGCAACGCCTATGTGCGTGGCTGTGTGTGTGTGTGTGAGTCTAAAATTACTTTTCACAGTAAAAAATGCATCAAAAATCAAGTTGCCTTTTTTTAACTCTAATTTTTTCTAACATCTTTCGTGTTCATTACTTATGTGCAGTTTAGCACTAACTTCATCAATGTCAAAAAAAAAAAATCTTTGATATAGTTTTGAGCTGAAATAATAATAATAATAAATTCTTTTGATGTTCTTACATTTTATAAACTCTCAGCTTTAGCACTGAGAGCTTATAAAAAGAAAATTAAGTTAACGCTTCAATTATAAAAAAAGGCAATGCAGCTTGCTACATTCGTGAAAAAAAAATGCTAGTCATTAAAAAAGATATTTTTTTCAACTTCGTCTTTAGTAATTATTAAATGCTTCCCAATGCTAAAACTGTCTCCACTTCTTTATCGTATTATTATATTTATTTAATGCACTCTAACAAGCGTATTGTAATAAATTATTCCTTAACTAGTTATGCAAGATTATCTTCTTCGGTTTTAGAATCCCTTTCTTTCATCCATATTCTTCTTTCTCTTTTACCCATTTCCTTAGAAAAAATTAAATATATTTGAAGTGCAGAACCTTGATTAATTTCTTAATTAGTAATTTTATAATTCCATTTGAGTAATTTGTGTTCTTTATTTCACTTATATTCTTGTATCTGAGAAATTAACAAACACTGTGTGTCTAGTAATATCTTTTAATTAAAGTAATGCTGGTGATTTTATTGCTGAGCGTTTATACAGAAATAATTTGTTGGTTACAAAAATAATGAATCAAAATTTCAAAAAATGTTAAGTGAATTTTTTTTGTTTATTGATAATTACTTTGATCAGTTAATTTAATCATGGTGACATTTAAAGATGTTATATGTTATTGTGTTTTTACATCTATTTGTGGCTATATAAAAATTCTATTTTTATATACAGGTGCTTATCAAAATAATGGAAACACCTTAGATTCATAAATCTCCTTTATATAGTATAGTGTAGGACTGCTGTTGCTGATGGTGATACCGTATCCGCTTTAGAACGGAAAGAGGGATGCAGTAGCTTCGAACAGTATGGACACCTGAGCACCCGATTGGAGAAGTCTGACATCTAGCTGATATGAAGAGGATGCACACTTATCACATTCACTTGTATAGCCTCTTTTTACAGCGATGGACAGTCACACATCTCACAGATACAACAAAAAAGAACGACCATGCATTGACCGGAACTCAAACCCGGGGAGTTCAGATCACAACGAAAACGTGGTAATTATATATATGTCGACCAAATCAGACGTTTAACTTCACTTTGGTATTCATTCAATCATGATTGGACACGTCTGGTGTCTTGGAAAGGTGAATAATTATCCTAGAAAACTCCATCTCTTACTGGAAACAAATTTTGCTTCTTAGAATGCGCCGGGTTAGCTAAAATTTCTCTATACTTTCACCCAGTGATACTGCCTTTCAGTTTTGTGATTGACCAATCAGAGATCCACGTCATGACTGCCGATATCCGGATATATTCACTTATATGCTTGACAGTTGGAAGGGGACAATTGCAATCATGCGCTTGTGCAGGTGACTTCCAACCGTGTTTCCGTACTCTTGTATGGAAAAGTGTCAATCGACAAGGGTATGTGAGTGAAACATCACTTTAGACTACGTTTACCATTAACATCGGTGGCATGTGCCTTGGGAATTGAAGATCTTCAATATATATTCTGATTAGGAATGTAACTTCTAACTGTAAGCACTGCTATTGAAGAATACATATGGAAATTGAGTTCTGAGCACTTTTGCAGCAGTTTTTCGCTTTTTAGATATTACATTCCGCTTCAATTCCTATCTGTCTCTTTTACCAGTTTCTATTTCTATTCCCTGCTTTGTTTTGTAAAACATATTGTGCTGCGTTAAGTGTATGCAATCATGAATTTATACAACGTTGTTGTTACTTATGACACTTGCCTATAGACAACCCCCCTGCTTATACAGTAGCAGATTTAAGCCGAAATAAGCGTCTCTTTATTTTGATATAGCGCCAACTAGGGCCAAGAGTACGACTTAGCTGCACGCCCACCACATTTGCTTGCACAGCCCCTTTTTACAGGGGGTCACAGTCAGACATCTCACAGACAGCACACAGAAGAACAACCATGCCCGAACCTGGAGTCAAACCCAAGACTCCCAGAACGCGAGGAAGACGCGCTACCTCTGTACCAGAAAGCCAGCTAAGACAACTTACATACAGAAATACTTTAAAGTAATATCTTATGATAGCAATTGCTCTTTATAGATTGGCTCCTACAATTTGGCCTCTTTAAAAGCCTGAGAGATCCGATATATTAGGCTTTTGAGGAAAATTCCGGGAATTAAAAAACACTCATAAAGCAGCACATACTACAGAAGATGTATATTACTATTTATAAAACAAACAGGTGGCTATTACTATATATAGTGCTTGTGAAGTGCATTAAAAATGTCACTTTTATTCACAAGTGTTTCCATTATTTTGATAACCACCTCTATATAATATATAAATATAATTTTTTAGTACCATAATGCTTGAATAATATATATTTGCCAATTTAACCAATCAAAGAATGTCATTCTTTCCAATTTAACCAATCAAAGAAGGCCAATCAAAGAATCAAGAATGTATCGTTCAAAGAATGTTTCATAATTAATATTACTTTTCAGTTCTATTATTTTTCTTAAAGTATAAATAATGGCACAATATTTATTTATCAATATTCCATCTAAAATATATGGCTTATTATTTAATATATGGATACCCATTCATTCAAGAAGATCTAAATTATTATGCAAATGCCTTATTATATTATGTATATTTTTACCTTTCTGTTATTAATAACATAATAAGATATATTCAATTATTAAAGCATTGACAAACGAATATTTTGTTAAACAATATGCAATATTTTGTTCTTCTCAAGTCACGTAATTTTGTTTAAGGAATTAACTAAAATTATAATCTGTGGCTTTTATTCAACTGATAGTCATGCATAATAGCAACGTTTATTTGAATGAGAATAATAATTGAGCTAATTTGAATAAACTTAGCTAAAAGAGCTTTGTGATTCTTATTCAACCATATGATAAAAATAGATATTCTTCGAGGATATTATTTTTTACTTGGAAAGAACTAATTGGTATTTGGAACTGATTTAATGGAGAAATTTAAAAATAGATATACTAATTAATACTTTTCACAAAATGTATAAAGTAATATCATCGCTTTTAGCATATAAATTTTATAAATGTATTGATTTTGGAAATCAGTTAACAATGGCGAATAATTAAATCATTTGTTTTTGTTTCAAATGTTAAGTAAATTATTGTAAAAAACGGTTTTCGCTCAATTTTTATTCTTTTTTTATACATTCAAGAAATTCTTTCATATAAATAGTAAAAATAAAATGCATTTCTATGAAATGTCGAATAAGTTTATTGAATTATACAGGGGGTCCTATATTAAATAATCCTACTTTAAAGTTGTTCTATAAATGAATATTTTTCAGAAAAATTAAAAATTTGAATTGAAAAGATTAGAATATTTTTATTTTTATTTAAAATGATCAAAACTTTTCCACATTGGGCATTTTTTAATAAATTTTCCATTTATGATTGGGTTCTCTTTAAATTTTACAAGCTTTTTTTCCGTAGGTTAGTATAACGTAATAATTCATTATCTTTAAATTACAGAATCAGTAAAGGGAACTATGAACTTAAGTCACCAGCGATGTATCCTGCGATATCCACGGGTTGGAAATGAGTGAATTATTTTAGTTTACCCTACATTTTTCACAGTTTAGAGAGTTTTTTTTTAAGATTATAGATTTTTATTATATTATAATATATTATTATCGTGTGATATATGGAATCAGTTTACTTTCTATAAAAATATTTGTTTACAAACACCGCTCTTAAATAGTGAATTTAAAGGGTTATGCAGCTATTAAAGAGGTTCTCTAAATTTTGACTCCAGAAGAACAAGATAACCTGGTTTCACACACTCAAAATAATAGAATAGCAAAGGAAGTTGCACTTCTCATAGAAGAATACAAAGCTTCTAATAGACTGGCTAGTATCAGTGCCCATTGTTACCAACTCCAGAATAATATTACATTATCTGTGACCCCCAATCGGCTTGTTATGATGTTTTTTCTAAGGGCATTCTTCATAGACAAGGCGATTTTACGCCGGGAGAGCGTTTCTTCGTTTCAGTAGTGCTATCTAATGCCAACAGTGCGTCACATTCACTTGCACAACCCCTTTTATCACTAGGGCACATTCTCATAGATAGAACCCAGATGAAGAACAATCATTTCTAAATTAACTTTCGATCCCCGGACGCCCAGATGGCTGGGATATGATGATGGCTTGCTTTGTTATTGCCAATGTCAAATGTATTTCTGTGTCGAATTCTGAGTTAAATTAGTTGGAAACAATTATCTAAAAGACAAATACGGTTTTCAGAATTCCATTGTTAAGTACCAAGCAATACTTATTGGAAAAGTAAACACGAATCACTCAACGAATTCAGTAAAAATGTGAAATTCAAGCTGAAGAGAAATATTTATATAATGTGATTTTAAATGAGTCCCGTACTAATTTTAATTGCGTACTTTTAAGTCGTTTTCTGTAGTTTTAAAAGGGTTGAATATATAAAGCACTTTATTTTTAAACACCTTTAGTATTTATTCATCAGAGAACATGCTTGTGGCCTTTTCCCATTTACCTCTTCACTTAAGGTGTTAGAAATTATCCAATTTCCATTATTTCGGAATAAAGTTTTTTTGAAGAGCCCCACATATCACCTGAATGTACCAGTTTGCCTTTGGAAATTTTGCAACTATCATTCCTTTCGCATTCTTCTCTTTTAAAGACAATGTCAAAATATTTGTGAGTGATTAAGATCTCAAAAATGTTATTTTGAAATATCCTCATTTCTTTAGCTTATTTTGTGTATCCTCGGATATTCCAGCTTCTTCTTTTTGACCAGTATTTTCGGATTCGAAGTATTCGCAAGTGCTCCTTTTGATTTTCCAACAGCCTTTTCAAAATAATTTCTGTAAAGTTTAGGCTGATTTCCAAGAGTAGCTCCAGATCAGATGGTCATATTAATTGATTCTTTGTTGAAAAAAACACCATTAGGTATACTGGTGTTTTTTCCAACCAACACATTCTAAGCTTTACTATTATTTTTCTGTTTTAATGTTGAGTCAAGGAAAATTTGCATTATTTTAAAATATTTCATTTTTCATTAAACACAATCATACTATTTACAATATTAATGAGAATTCTTCAAAAACAAATTTGACACAATCCTATAAATTCAAACTAAGATCATTTTGCTTCTCTATCAAAATAGTGGATTGTAAGACTATTTTTTGAAGAATTTCAGATAAAAACATTTTTAACATTATCACTATTAAACCCTTATTCAACGAAGCTAAATCGAATATCTAAGACGCCTATATATAACGAAAGTCTTTCCTTTGTACTGTCCTAAAATGGAGATAGATGGCGCTGTCCGCGCTCGACGAAAGAGACGTCGCGATATTGAGTTGGAGGAGAAGGAGTTTGGCTTGAGCATGTCTGGACGCGGAACAGAGCTGGCTTCAAAAATGTCTAAATCTTGTTTCTAAAATTAATTTTAAATGTTTCTGTTTTTTTTGTTGTTGTCTGTGAATAAATGTACTTAGTGTCAAAGTGTTTAGTTACTTGAAGCTAAGACATTACACCTTTTATAATGAATACTCATATTGCATACTTTATTCGTTAGAAACACTCTTGCTGGTAGATTTTCAAGAAAGGGAGATTTTCTGAGAACTTTCAAATTATGCACGAGTATACATTTGTTTTTAGTTGTCAGTTAATTGAAGTCATCTTATTTATATTAACCCTTTAAGTACACAGAATGTTACGGTTTTGAGGGTATGGCGTTTTCTTAATTTTAAAGGAGATTCGGGGTTCTTCGTTATTCTGATATATCTGAACTCGATTGATTTCAAACACATCAGAGCCTATATACATGAACGTTCAAAATAGATCCTTAATATCTTGTGATTCATGTGCTATTATATTGTGATGGCAAAGGGTCATTTTTTACAAGAGATGTGGGGTGATTAGTAGTTTAACCCCCTTCTTTGCCAAGTTGGCGATAATTCGCCAAAGATGGCAACTTTATGGTTTTTTTATACCAATCCTAGATTCCTATTATACCAACCCTAGATCGTGGTTGGCGATTTTTGAAAAGCGCGCCAAGCAGGGGGTTAAACTACGATCGCACCGAGATGTGTACTCTGCTAATGCTCAGTAATTATATGCTATGGAATTTAATATAGGTTTGAAAATCATTTTTTGTGTAAGGAAGCATATGCTAAGACAAAAATTTACAAGATGCCATTCTGGTAAAAATCTTTTCACCCTCAGATAGCTAATTTTTGACAAAATACAAATGCGTCTTACTTGACTTACATGAACTATGTTCTTATCAAATGTTCTTCTTTTAAATTACATCGATCTATAATTTTAATGGTCATTTTTAACTTTGTAGTACTTGAAAAATACGGAGCACCACTCAAATTTGTAATTTTTTTTAATTCATTGCTTTAGTTGTATATAACACCTTTCGATCTTTTTCAATTCTTAATAAAATACTTTTTATTCATCCACTCAAGTGCAAATAAATTTTTAAAACTTGTAGTGGATGGCATATGATGTTAACAAAATGTTTGAATTATTAATTAATTCATTTTTATTACTTAATTACAAACTAACTTTCTCGCCAAAATTATTCATTTTCCCACCACCAAATAAGTAGCGAATTCTGTTTGTTTTTTCCCACACTAATGATGTTAGGCTTCACATATTTTCGACCAATTATTTCAAACGATTCTGTTTATTTTCTTAATGATTGATGTATTAATTAAAGTTAAATATTGATAATGAATCAATATTTCGGATTCCTCTTGAAGTACTTTTGAATTAAAAAAATACAGAATAAAGAAAAATTTTAAAAAAATCTAATATTTATTGAGTTACCCCACCGATCATAGAAAATTATGTTCTGATTTATTTTTACGAACTTCATTTTGTTGTGGCTAGTTATATAATTTTAAATCAACTATTTATATTAGTTGTAATTATTTAAAAACGTAACTAAAATGAAAATTTTCTTTGTTGACCTAATTAGGAATTGATTTAATTTTTTATGTTACTTGTTTTGGAAAATATTACATTTTTTTAATATAAAACATTATATTGTTCATCTGTTTTTCATTATTTTTTGCATTTTTATGTGATAAGATTTTAAAACCGACTAATATACAATGCCATTCTACATATCTTAATTCCGACTAATATACAACGCTGCCTAATCCAAAAATCTCATTTTTTCCCCAAAAATATAAATAATGCATCAACCACTATAAATAAAAAATAACGTCGCTTGGGTACTTTCGTCCAAAAGTAATTAAACTCTCAGAAAGCAACGAACAGAAAAGCTATAAAACATATCCATTTAAGAGCGACTGTCACTGTAAAAGAATCTAGCGTTAAATATCATAACAAGTCAATCTGCAGCCGGCTACTTTAATTTATTTCGAGATGAACAGCACCCGTGCCGATATCGCTAAATGATTCATTTCATTAAGCCAGACTTTAATAGTATGCTTCATGGTAACGATGGCAGCGAAATCTCCAGGAATTAAATCAGTTCCCTACCGCCAACGAAATTCCTAATAGACATTTATACTTTCTTTACTGATTTGACTAGTGTTTTAATTGGAGCCACTAATGTATAGTACTCAATCTAGGACGCTTCTAGTACACTGGCTGAACTGCAGTAATGAGAACGGAGGGGCCCTAAAACGCTGTTTCTGAACCATTCATTCCATCAGCCTGGCAATTAAGAGTGCTTATTGATTTAATGTTTTGGCTTGTATGTTGCGATTCTGGCCGAAATAAAACTTGTAGATATGGAGTTAATAGGTCTTTAAGCAGGAAAAATCAAGAGTCGTGTATTTAGGGGTTATTTTTGCTGTGTTGTTTTAGCCGGATGGAGTTATTTTTATGTGAGATCATTTTGCTGGCTTATCGGTTTGGACCGGTGGTTATTCAACGAAATTTGATTTGTTGGTATTTGATGTATGTATCGCATTTGCACCGGAAAGGTAAAACGTCATTTACAGGTGGAGATAATGTAATTGAATTATTTAAATCGATTATCGAACGCATACACATAAATGGGAGGATGCATTGACCTATGAATGAAATACAGAATCATTATTTTGCCTGAAGGTAGACTTGCTTGGTACAGAAGCTATTTTAATATGTAAAAAATTCTTTGGGGTAGAGAAAAATGATTTCCGTCATTACTTCTGCAGATTAAGCATTAAAAAGAAAGAGAATATTTATATGAATCGATAATTAGGTGAGCTTATAAATAAATTTCATAAAATTGGAATGAGTGATTATAATGTATTTATCGTTCTACGATTTTTTAAATTAATCATTGAAAAATTTATACATCTGTAGAGAAATGTAAAATTAAACGTATGAATTGAAGGTAGGAAAATAGTTTAAACCGGAGTTATTGAACTATTACTTCTACAATTGCATAAAAAATTAATGAAAAAAATATACCAATTTTATTGTATAATAAAACAAATAATACATATAAAATGCATACATATAAATTTTCAGGTATTAGCCAACCCTCTAAATATTTAAATAATGTATTTTTTCAGTCAAATTTCAATTCTGAATAATTTTAAAAATAAAGATATGTCGTTTATTGGGGTTTCATGTTTTATAATAACTCAAATAACATAACAAAATATGATTACTAATAGCTGTTACATTCAAAAAATATCTGAAATTATTGAGATTATAAAAAAATAATTTTATAAATTTCCAATCTACGAACCTTTCAGAATAATAATGGCTCGGTTTAATAGAAACAATATCAATGGAGGAAATGCTTTTGACTTCATGTTATTTTTTTTAAATGAAAGGTTTGTATTTATTTTCATAATAATATTTTTCGGTTGGTTTATCTTGACTTATATTTAAAGGAAAAGAAAATCGTTATTTTGGAAAATTTTTGTGGTTAAAACTGATTATAAATTTGTGTTCAGAACAAGATACCATTTATGTTTACTATACATTTTAAAGTTTAAACTATTGAAAATAAAAGAAAAGTGACGTATTCAGTTTTAATATAAGGCAAGATAGATAAATCAAAAATTAAATTAAATACATGATACAAATAAAAATATTCGCAAAACTTTGCCAATGATGATGACTTGTCCACTTCACAACGGAAGGCGGGTGCAGTAGCTTCTGAGGATATGGACCTCTGGAAACCCGAGGACAGAAGTCTAACTTCCAGTTCATATGACGATGACACACACTTATCACATTCGCTTGCGTAGCCCCTTTTTACATGGGGAATATTAACTCACCTCATAGATAGGACACAGAAAACAATTCCTCCCTGATCAGTACTCGATCCCAGGAAGCCCAGATCATGAGGAGGACACTCTACCTTTGTGTCAGAACGCCGACAACTTTGTCAATAGTCGAAATATTTAAATGAAACTTTAATATATTAAATAAGCAGATTTCTTTCTCAGAATGCATTTGAAGAAAATACATAAAACTGACAATCTCGTATTTACTGTGCTTTCTATCTATTTGATCATTATAATTATATTAATACATTTCATCCTGTTCATCATATATATTTTTATAACAATATGCCGTCTTCTGAATAATGTAAGTAAATTTGCTTATTTATGTTACTTAAATAAAAAACAAAATCTATTTTTGTTTTATTTATAATATAAACATCATTTATTTCTTACTGAGATTGGTATAAAGCAATAACATTTCACCTAAAAAGGATTAAGAAATGGTAATTAGACGATAGTGTTTAAGTGAAAATTAGTTTTCTCAAATTTCTACAGTTTTAATAATTAACAATTGCTAACCCTATTATTTTTGTTTCATTTTTCGAACACTTTCTGCTGACATTAGAGGTAACGAAAAAAAATCACTAAAATTTGAATTGTAGAGTGTCTAAACAGAAACATGTTTAAAGTGTATTTACGAAAGTGTATTTACTATTAAAAGAATATATAGATGAGTAGAGGAAAGGTAAATAGAGTACTTGAGCGAATTAAGCTTCAAGAAATCTTTTTACACGAAACTGATAAGTCTTATTGGGAATTTTGAGAATTTTCTTCACTTGTTACAGCGCTTCAAAATTTCTTGACATATTTCAACTTTGACAATAATAAGAAACACAGCAGTTAAGAACTAGATGTATACAACATTTTAGGATATATTTTAATCCTTATTTAAGCTATTGAGCATTTTCTAATTAGCTGCGACAATTATTCATTTTTTTTTATCTCAGGATTCTGATATAGATATGTAAATGCACCTACAGATAATTAGTCAAAATTGTGTGAAATAAAAATTTAAAGCTGCCCATATTACTAAATATATAGATGGTACTTTTCTGTTAGATGGACGACAGTAAAAAACCGCCAAATATAGCAGAATTCTGCCAAATTTCTTACACCAATTTTAAAGTTAAAAATCGAAAAATAATATAGAATTCTACCAAATATTTTAATCTATATCTATATCTATATTTATCTATCTATCTATCTATATCTATCTATCTATCTATCTATC
>JAOUZG010031333.1:3484172-3504416 GCA_026289955.1 Argiope argentata
TATATATATATATATATATATTTCAGTATAAAGAAATTTTTTTAAAAAAATCATGTATTTACGTTGCTTCAATTGGCGCTAATGGAACTGCAAAATTTTAAATAAAACGATTGCTGATTAATTTGCCCAGAAACAAAAGAACATATTAAGAAATTACTATACTGCTTTTGAACAAAAACATGCATTAAATTTCAATTACGAAGTTTTCTAAAAGCATGTTTAACCAAAATTTAAGATGTAAGATAAGATTATTTAATGATATAATGTAACATTGAATTGAATAGAAATAAGGAATATAACTTCGCAAAGAATTTCTTGTTATATAATTAAAGAACTGACGTAAAAAACAGCTTAGAAATTTAAAAATTCAACAATAAATTATCGATGATTACACCAAAATTGAACTTTTAAAAGTAATCATTTGCTTTAATCAAATGCTCGTTAAGACTTGTTATCTAAAGAAAAACAAGAATTAGTAAAATGTCCTAATTTCGATTCAGCATTATACTAAGTATAAAAACCTGACAATTAAATGGCTTAGTGAATTAAGTCATGACGTGACAGGACTGAAGAATGTGAATTAAAGGAAGAGTTTGTTTAATCGCCGACATCGCTATTTCGTTACACGTTGCAAAATACCAGGTAGTCCAAAATTAGATACAGTATTCTTCCAAAGTAATAAACAAATACAACTAGATTAAATTTTTACATATTTTCAAATAATTTTACATTTAAAAGAGTATGAATTTCAATTAATTTAAATAATTCTGTATTTTCAGAACGATATAATAAATAAATTTTATTTAGTGTAATGAAATCCAATACTATGCATATAAAATACAAATACAAAAAAATAGAATTAAGAACAAAAATTTAGATTTTAAAATTCCTGTCTATTAACTTTTAAATTACGTCTGTTTTAAGTAAAGCTGTAAGACTGCTTTATAAGCTGAAACAATCTTAAAGCTTATAAAACAGTCATTGTTTTTAAGCTTTCTTTTAACTTTCACTAATTGATTAAAAATGGGATAACTTATCAGATGGTTTTCTTCTCTACAATTTTACATTATACGCTTTGATTGACCGATAAAGGATGAAATTGAAAATCAAAAATGCAAACATTTATCAAATACAAAACCATTATTGTTCGTTCCTAGTTTTCTCATACATGAAAGTGAGAAATCTATCGATCTAAATATCACCAAAAATTCTCTCTCTTTATTCATTAATAAATTTTGCATATACCAATTCCTTTCTCTATTTTTATAAACCACATATACTTTATTTAATTTAAATGTATATTTTTATACTATTCATAACTAGCACTTGGATCCCGCTTTGAAAATTATTAATGTTGATAAAATATTTCCGAGCACATAAAAGATGTCCAAAGAATGGTAATTAATGGTTTAACATTTGATTTTTCAGAAAAATGCATAAGCTCAAGAATGATTTACATCTGGTTTATAGAAAAGAAATAAAAATTATAGAATATTAGAAAAAAAAGAGAAATATTTTTTTAAAAAAATATATATAATACTACACTTTAAATATATATATATATATATATATTTATATATAAAGATATACAAAAATAAATATATATATATATATATATCAAACATTTCACACACCCTTCCAAAAAAGGGGGGGACACACATGGATGAAATACAGCTTTCTGATAGGCAAATGAGCAGTCATCGTTTGGCTAGCATTAAAATAATGCATTAATCTTATCGTTTGGTATGTGATTAACGACTTCCAGATCTAGCACCATGGATTATTTTCTAACAGAAAATTTAATGGGAATGACTTATTTATTCGTCGGTGTGCTTCCTCTATTTTTGCTGATGCTAAATAATAGATAGAAGCAAACAGAACAGTAGAAAGCCTATATATCTGGAACTGCATGGTGGTTACTTAGGACAAATATTTACGTAAATCTCAAATTAAAATAAATGTAGCTATATCTGCTACATTAAAACTTATTTTTCTTGCAACTAATTGGCCTCTTTTTTTCTTCTTTATCTTTTTTCGGCACCATCTTTTTTCTTCTGTATTTTCATAAATACTAAATATCTAAGAATTTTGATTTTCAAAAAGTTTTACACACTGAGTTATAGTATGAGTTTTGTGATTTTGTTTTTTGAACAACATGTTTAGGGTGAGTCGAACATCTATTGCCTACATTGAGAAAGTTTGTAAAATTCATAAAATATGATATAAATAGTAATACTTTTGTGAAAAAAATACTATTACTAATATGAAAAAAAATACTAGTTATTTTTTTTATTCCAATCAAAGTCTCATGTAAATTTTATTTATAAAAATTATATTCGCTTCATTAATTTCCAAATTATACAAACAAATTTTATTTAAAGAAATTAAATTTTAAAAATATCCTCAATTTTATTTAATAAAGCCATGTAATATAGTATAATTACTTAGTTAAAGGTTAATCCTTCAAACGAAATTTGTTTAATTAGTACAATAAAAGATAAAGTAATAAGCAGTTTATTTTAATTTCAGCAACCCGAAATTTCTGGGTTTTAAATGAAATATATATATAACAGTGAATGCATTTTTAAATGCAAATTCGAAAAGAGATCAACAAACTTTAAAGGAATTAATTAATAAGGATTACTAAAAAAAGGCTTCACTGAATAAGAATTTTTATTTCTTATCAGTAAAACCATTTTTGATGATTATAATTAGAATTAATTAGTATTTAATTATAAATATAACAGGACTCGTATGATTGTTAGTTTTTTTAATGTCATCCTTTAATTTGGAGCATATTCTGCTTCGCAGTATATAGAATTGTTTTTGAATTATTTGCTTACTTATTTTCTTGATTTAAGTTCACAAAATTTAAGATAAATGTTATCTTATGGTTAGCTTTGCTTTTAATGATAGAATTGATGATACATGCATTTTTTTATAAAGAATAATTTTACCTCGATGAGAATTCACATTTCGCTAAGGATTTAAAATGTATTATACATTTTTTTATAAATAAATAAATTCTTAAATATACCAAGGCAATCTATCATTAAAATCTAAAAGTCTGAATAAGTATTTACTAATATAATGTGGTTTTATTTGATGATCTCTTCTAATTTCTATTACTTTCACTTTTGTTTAAAAGTAAATTATATATTTTTGCTGTAATTTATGAAGAGCAATGGAAGTATGCTAATAAAGCTAACTTAAAGAATGGAATAAAACATTAAATGTGTGTATAAAATTCATGATACATTTAAAACTACAAAAATAATTACAAAAAAAGTAAATAAAATTTAACAGAGAATTATTTCATCAAAAAACATGTAAGAAAATTTAGAAAATCAAAGTTACTTTATTTGTTGATGTACTTTCAATTTTTTATAAGTTGTTTAAAAATGTATATTGATAAAGCTTACTTCTTAGATTTAGGATATGCTAATTCATAGTTTTTCTGCGTTAATACTCATTCTTTTTATGTTTTATAACTCGTGCTTATTAACTCGGAGATCTTCGATTTACACAGCGGATATTTTGTTACTAATTATTACTTGATTTGGGGAAGAAATTTTCAATACAAAATAGCTCATGCTCTAATATATATAAATTATTTATTCATCTCCCACAAATTATTCATTCAAATTGCAAAGGAAGTTAACAACAAAAGTTTAAAAATATCAAATGTGAACATTGTGCGTTACTTTAAATACAAAACTAACTCATCTTCAAAAAAACTCGAAATTTGCATATCTTGATTAAGTTCTAATTAAACTTTTTCTTTAAAAACTGTCTTCATTATTTAGTTTTCTTCTTCCACTACAATATTAAAAAAGGTGTTTCAAAAATGAGATATTATTCTCGCTATGCAATAAGTGAGTTCCTTAATTAATTCTCATTGATTGAAAACATATAAGATTAATGAAACATAAGTAATTTTGTCCAAATATTCGTGGTTTTCTATAACCTTCATTAAGGTATTTGTTAAAAACTACACACATTTCTTATAATTTTTCATTTCTACAAAATTACTAAAATCAATTCTATAAGGCAAAAGTATTAAATTAACTTGACTTTCTAAAGAAAAAAATTACTTATATTTCCTTATCGTGTAAAAATTTGGTATTCATAAAGAAGATTATTTTAAAACAATTCATGATATTTTAACATCTGGTGGTATTACCTGTGATTACAGCTTGATAATTGCCCTAGATAAAAAAAGGCTTAAGATATTTTTTATTGGTTTAGCACAAGTTAGTAATATATGTAATAATTCTTTTCAACATGGTATTTTGCATGATTGCTACATAAAAAGAAAACAGAATTTACATTCTACAGACACATTAAACCAAGTAGAAATAGAAATAAAATGTGACTCGTTAGTAACTAAAATGTAATATAATAAAAAAAAATTATTTAAAGCGTAAGTAAACTCATAATACCAAATTATAAAATATAATTTGGCAACACACACCCACACCCACATACACACACCTACCCACAAACACACACTCATCATCTGTCGGCTTCAGAACTGGAGGGTTTCAGGTTTCACAAAAGAACCGCCGTACAGCTGATGAGGATTGCCCTAGGATCTAACTTAAAACGTTCTGGTTTGTACCAGAGTAACTAATCCATTAGACAAAAATGCACTTGAGCCCAATGGATGTTATCTGGCTTATGAAGCCAACTCCACAAAACTCCCCCACCAGTGAGTCGGCGGAGAGAAGAAAGATTTTTTTACGGATTCAAGCGTTATGGTTAGCATGTGTGAGAGTTGGTGCGTCAATTGAGTCTGATGACTTGTTTGGTTGCTGCTTCAAGTGTGTCTGATGAATTTTGCTGTTGGTAGAAGGGACCATAGCAGATGTGCGAAGCTTGCTTATTAAAGGTCGCGGGTCGCCATTTGTGGCTGATGTGGATTTCCCTAAGACCGAACATACAATGATCTTGTTTGCAGCCGAGTAATATAACCATTAGACAAAAGTGCAGTTTTATCCATGGCATGTTGTCGTAAGTAGCTAACGCTGCAGTCGTATAAGCGAGTCTGTCGCAAGCTAAATATGCCCTGGATAAACGTTGGTGAGGTCTGGTTTCAGGAAGAGGGTACATTTCAGGTGTCACCCTCGTTATATGACCATGTTTCAAAATTACGAGGTCCCAAAATTTCCCTAGTTTTGCTTTAAAATGGATGTTAATATAACTAATTTAAACTTAAACTAAACACATTAACATTGAACAGTCAAAATTGGATAAATTAAATATGAAATAAATAAATTATGCTAATGTTGAGAATAGAAATATAAGGTATATACTTTTTGTTAAAGAAAATTATTCTTTTATTTAATGCAAATTCAGTGCCAAAAAAAATCTATTCACTACACCGTGTGAAATTCTAGTTTAATGCTTAAAGCTTTGTTATATCTAAATGTTATTTAAAAAAAGTTTACAAAATTACATACTATTAATAATGTTTGAAAGTTCTTAGTTAAGAATCGCATTTTTTGACTTATAAACGTTGGAAGCATGTTAGTAACGATAAGATTTAAAAATAAAAATTGGAAATGGGGAAATACTATTTAACAAATTAAATAAATATCTTTCAACCTTTTAGGTATCTCAATATTCTGACGTGGCAAATAAGGAGAGAACCATGTATAAAGAAATGAGAAAATAACGCTAAAATTAATTGAAATAACCCAAGACAAACTTTCTCTCAATATTTCCAGAAAAATTCATGTTTATCTTCGTAAACGAACATTTCAATCTTTTAATTATTCTTTTTTTCTCAAACGCCAAGAGAGCGAAATTCAGGAAAATAAACACTCAACGCTCAACGTTTGAAAAAAAAAATTCCGAACCTCTTATTTATTGAATTATCGAGAAACTTGCTACTGGGAAGGAATATTAAATATTTCCAAACATTTCTTGTGATATACGATCATGATTTCAAACAGAACATGTCTGAAATTGGGCGATTATTTTCTTTGAGTGTAATTAACAAATTCCCCTGAGGCGTTAAAGGCAAGTAGAATCTTTTTTAACCGACTGGAAATGATTAAATAATGTCTATAATTAAGTTGTTCCATATAACGTAGACGAGGAAGAAACTTTAAGACTAATTAAAAATCAGCCAGTAAAGAAAAATTAAATACATAACATGATATTATTTTAATTAACTGATGCAATTAAATAGATTTTTTTCAATAGTCATTAGTAATTAATTTTATCAAACGTGACATTTCATGAAGAAATCTGAATATTTATCCCAATTACCATTTTTCTTGGGTAATTCACTGAAGTCTAAAATTCGAAATGAATACATCGTTTCATTAGTATTCATCACACAAATGAAACTGCTAAGATAAATTCGTTAGTATTTTTTTCTCCCTCCAAAGCTCATTTTGAGCTATAATTTAATGTACTTAAACAAAGATCTAGGTCAGAGAAAAAAAGACACTTCCTTTTCTATTTCGTTCATAATTTAAATGATGTTTCCTGAGTTTGAAAAACTTTTTGAAAAGTTCTTCTAGATCATTAAGTGCATGCAATCTTCTGACAGAAGCAGTTTACAAAATCTTGCCTCATATACTCATATCAAGAAATTTGCATACTCATGAATAAGCTATAAAATGCCGTTAAGGAATATTTTGACTTAAGCGCTTTGCTTTTTAATGGCCTTTCAAATTCGAATACGGCTTTAGAGAAAGTGACTGTACAAAAAATAATTTTTAAAGGTTTGAAAAGGTTTGAAAAATAAGGTTGGTAGAAAATTCTTTATAAAAGAAGTTAATTTTTAATTATTTTCTATTAATTCAAGAAAACTAATTATAATTGTTACTAACTAATTAATTGTTATGTATTTGTGAATTTTAACGAGTATAATTAACTAATTATAATTGTTAAGACTAATTAATTGTTTTTATAACATATGCAAACTCAAATCTTTTATTGATGTATCTCTATATGTATTCTAGTACATTCTATATTAAATTATAATAAACAAAGTGTCATTAAATACACCTAACATTAAAAAAAACATAAATTTCATTTATTTTAAATTTTATTATAAATAAAATTTATTATATAAATAGAATTATATAAATAATAATATAAACAGAATTATATAAATAATAATATAAATAGAATTTTATAAATAATAAAATAAATATAATTAGTTATATTAGTTAATTATATAAATAGAATTAGTTATTAATATATTGTAATAAAGTGCAATTTATTAATATTATTTTAGATGGAGGTATTTCATAAATAAAGAATAATTATTTATTAAGTATTGTTAGTAATTGTTTATATGATCTTTTTTTGTTTTACTGATATGATTTTATTACATTAAAAATAATTGCAATCCTTATATCAATAAAAATATTAATTATATTTTTTAAAAATATGCGTGTTTAACTTATATGATTATATTGTATTAAAGAGAAATATAATCCTGATATAATACGGCTTTAGAGAAAGTTACTGCTTAAAATTAATTTTTAAAATGTTTGAAAAAATGAAAAGGATGACGATTGTTAGAAAATTCCTATTAAAAGAAGTTATTTTTTAATAATTTTCTATTAATTCGAGAAACTAATTATACTTAATTGTTTTTATACATATATGAATTCAGTTTATACATATATGAATTAGAAATAAATTTCTAATTCATATATGTATATATGCATCTTATACTTTGAAGGAGTTAAATTTATTTCTAATTCATATATGTATAAAACAATTTATTTGATACATCTCTATATGCATTTTAGCACATTTTATTATAAATAATAGTAAACAAAGGGGCATTTAATACATCTAATGTTAGTTATAGCATAAGAAAATATAAATTACTTTTATTTTAAATTTTGTTAGATAAATATAACTAATTATTAATAAATTGCTATAAAGAACATGATTTTTTCACATGAATTTAATGCGTTTGATGGGTATATGTGATAAATAAAGAATAATTATTTATTAAGTATGCATGCTTTACTGATATGATTTTATTGCATTAAAAATAATTGCAATCTTGGTATCAATAAAAAATAATTATTATATTTTGTGAATATGCATGTTTTATTCACGTGAACACGTGCTTTACTTACATGATTTCATTGCATTAAAGATAAATTTAATCCTAATAGATAAATAAAAAACGTAAGTATTTATTAAATATGCATGCTTTAATAGCATGATTTTATCATAGTGAGAAGAATTATAATCTAGTAACCTAATAAATAAAAAAAAAATAATTGCACGTAAATAAAAGTAATACGTGAATGTTTTACTCACATGATTGCTTTTTTACCTATATTATTTTACTGCATCGAAAATAATTGTAATATCGATTTCAATAAACAAATAGTAGTTATTTATTAAGTATGCATGTTTTATGCATGATCACGTGTCTTACTTACATGGTTTTATTGCATTAAAAAGAAATTTAAAACTGTAATCAGATAAATAAAAAGTCATTATTTATTAAATATGCGTTCTTTACTCACATGATTTTACTGAGTGAAAAGAATAGTGATTTAGTTACAGGGTAAATAAAAAGTAATTAGTGCATTAAAATAAAACACTCTAGCTAATATTCTGACAATATAGCTAATTTTATTTACAAGGTTTTATTGCTTTAAAAAGAATAATAATCTTGATATCTAATAAATAACAAGTAATCATTTATAAATAATAAACATTTATTAAATATACATAATTTACTTACATGATCGCGTGTTTTAATGACATGATTTCAATGTATTAAAAAACGCAACCTTGGTATCCGAAAAATAAAATTATAAATGCCTGTTCTATTTATACGATTTTATTGTATTGAGTAAAATTGAAATCCGCATATCGGACAAATAAATATGATTATTTAGTAAATAATTTCTTTAAATTCAATCAATCGTAAATAGTAGTAAACCAAATATACATGGCATCCATTCTTATCCTGGTCCAAGAGTTTATTTCTAAACCGCTAAAGAAACAAATAGGATCGCTATTGATTGTAATTTTTATTCTAAATCAAAGGATGAATAATCCTATTATCGCTTTTGAGTAAATGTATTTCTTTAAAAAATTGTGATATCTTCTTTTCTTGTAAATCTTCATGTCCTACTAGTGTTTTTGAGCAAAATACTGAGCACCGTTCTAAAAAAATATTAAAAGTTAAATGATTTAATTATGTCTAGTTCTGGATGTTTAGCTTAAATATTCAGTCAAAAAATATTTAAAGAACTATTTGAAAAATAAATAATATTTCAATGCTTAATTTACCTATAAGAGAAATAATACCTTAAAATCTCTTCTCAACATAATCAGTAAAATCCGTCTATGATTTGTATTTTCAATTTTTTTATAATTTGGTCACTTTCAGTCACTAAAGAATGGGTTTCATATATTTTAAACATGTTACAGTAGACCTCACATATTGGCCTTCAAAATTTTCCTTTAAATTTATTTATTTATATTTTATATAAATGCCATATAGAATCTGACATTTTTTATTCGATAACCGAAACTAAGTGTTTGAAATTTCCTTCTAAAGATTTAGTTATGGATTAAAAAAATTGAATACCAGAACCATTATTTTCCGTCAACGTCATAAAACCATAATTCATGTGATATTAGATAACCATAACCAATCTCATTATCCATTAACAGTGATTTGGTAACCAACATTTGTAATTTCCGAAGCACTTTATGTTAAATTATATTATGTATATGAGTGAGTTTGTAGAAATTAAAGTCATATAATTATTCTAGTCGTATAATAACGTTGATAAAATTTGCACATCAATGATAAATTAGATGCATCAATTGTTTTTAAAAATGCAAAATAATTGTTTTGTAGCAATATTCATCTTATATTTTGATGGAGTTAAATTTATTTTTAATGTACATAAAGTAAAAAATTTATTTACGTTTTGAAATAATATTTATTTTTATACATTAAAATTCGATTGATTATTATAGAATGGTTTGATTTTTTCAAAACTTGTTAACATCATCAATAAACTTCAAATTTTGTTCCAAATTAAAAAAAACATTTCTATAATATATTTGAAACCCTTTTCTTAAAGTGTTAATTACTTGAGAGATTAATAAAAATTCATTAAAAAATACCAATTTTCCTGAAGTGTTATATCTGATTTTTTTTAAACAATGAAGTAATTGATTGTTTGGTTGACGGGGATGTCTCAAATTGGATAATATATTTTGCTGGCTGGGTCTGATCTCATAACTGAGGTTCCCATTAGATTTAATCTATAAATGAAGAATATAAAAGTGGCAGAGATATGCCATATCGATATATAAGCATAATGATATCTCGACCTTATTAAGTTACAGGATCCTTTCAAACAGTTTAGCTACAATTGATAATACTCGCAGGCTTTTTCAGTTCTTTTATAACAAAAATCGAAATGAATTAAAAAGAATTATATATGTAACAAATTATATTTTGCACCATTATTTTTCAATAATTTCTGTGTTAAGCAACTGAATTGAGTTAAAAATAATATCTTCATAGTGAATTAATGAAATATCAGAATTTTGTTACATTTCCAGACACAAATTTATATATTTAAAATCAGTATTTTATTATTTTATTTAGAGATTCAACACAAAAAAAAATGAGCAGACATTTTTTTTTTGTTTCCTTCCCATTAGTGTTAAAAAAATCTAAAAATCACAGAAAAAAAATCGAAGAAAATGCAACAAAGAAGAACTCTCAAGCAATACACATAAATTAAAATCCTCTCGAAAAAATATCAATTCACGTTATTAACAAGACTTCAATATTATTCGAGAAAAGGCATTTTTCACAAAACCAATTTACCTGAAGCGCATATAAAAATGTAAATTAAAAAGCCGGGAAAGTCAACAATGACTAAGGCGAAAAATCTCCGAGATACTGAAGTCATTTTTTTATTTATTTCGTTTCTTCTATTTTGCTCATTATTCATCAAGTTGTCTGAAAAATGCAAGAGCAAAAAATGAAAAAAAAAAAAAAACATGTTTGAAAAGCGAATCACGCAAGAATGAAGAAATGTCAAAAAGCTGACTTGTCCTTCTTAAATATTCTTCTTCTTCTTCAGAGCGAAACAATTTTTACAATGATTTGATTAATTTTAATGTTATTAGTTTTAGAAGGAACGCGAATTTAGAGACCTTTATTTTTTGTTTTATTCTGTTGAAGACGTTGCTAATGATTGGAGACTTCCAGACATAATTCTGTCTCTGCTGTTTCAATTATTAGCTTTAATTAATGATGACCGTTTTGTTTAATGAATGATGAAATTGCGGTTGGGCACATGATCTCCGATCGTTATTTCATTTTTCGTGTAAGCAGTGAGAACTAAAATATGTTTCCAAGTATCAAAAGAATAATATTTAAAATACATAAACTGAGCATACGTGATAATGTATATTATATATTGTTCTCTCTCAAGATCTATACGAATTTGCAGACTTTATTTTCAAGGCAAACATGTAGTAAACACACGTAACACAAGCTGCATACTCATAGCGAATTAACTCTATTTAATTAGCTAATTTCGATTAACAGCAAAGCTATAAAACGATCTCTCAAACTAAGAAAACTAACGTAGCTTGTTCTCCTAACTGGTATGATGAAACATCTTATGTCACCCCATAAATAGCCTTCAACTAATGGCAGGGCAAACGCGCTATCCGGAGAAGTGTGGAACTTTCTCCAACATTCTCTATTAACAAAATTTAATTCAGGGGCTTCTAATACATATTTTAGCGTATAGTAAAATTCATTTGCGACATCACTATATCGCTAAAATACCTACACTAGCAAATTAGACAAATATGTCAATGCTCTGATGTAAATCCCGTTAGAACGGTCTTTTCTCACTGACGCACAATTCAATTAAAATTAATTTTATACAATTTAACTATTTACAAATACTTAGAACAATTAAATTAAAGTGTACATCTTATTTACAAATAATTCATAACATTACATGCAGTTTTTTTAAAAGTAAAATGTTTCTATAAACAAATTTATTCAGAAATTAAGAATATAAATGTAAAATAAAAATTGGTATGATCAGAAATCAAGTTTTTTCTTAAATTTTACACCGTCTGCTTTGGGTAGGGTTCTAAGTTTTCCCTTTTTCTTAGGGATAATATTCTATCTATAAATAAAAGACAAGTAAAACATCTTTTTAATTTTTGAAAAAACGTTTATTAAAATTTGATTTTTCAATTTGCGTTACGTTTTCGAACATACTAAATTTATTGGAAATTTTAATTTTTTTATATCAATTAAAATTAGAATTTTAAATCAATTAAAGTTAGTTGTTTGAAATTTAAGATAATAAGAACTTTAAGGTAAAAGTAATTTTTGTGCTGTATTATTTTTGGATGTAATTGCGGTAGAAAACTTTTGCTTAATCTGTAATTTGAAATTCTAATTAAGGTTTAAAAAATTACGTTAGGTTTCACATTCTCCCTCTCCAATATATGTATATATATATATATATATATATATATATATATATAATCAACATTATAATTTGAAAATCAAAATGTGTCCTAACTCATCCTGAGACATACGAATAAATCTGAATGACCGGACCACAGGAATCAACATTGGTGTGCACTAAGATTGTACCTTAAGGTTTCTTTGAGAGTACTTAGAGTTTATACTAAAACATATTTTTTGAAAAATCAATTTTTAAATTTAATATTTCCAAAAAATCGGTTTTAACTGGTTTTCAAATATTTGTCAAAAAATAGAAGAGAGAAGAATACTTAATTTGTATAAAATAACAAAAAAATATCGATAATAACATGGAAGTCAAAGTACATGTAAAAAAATGATTGCATAAGATTATAACTTAGAAAAATTAACGAAAAGTCAAACAAAAAATTCATATATTTATATTATTTTCACTAGTTTTGATTTCTCTTAAGAAAAAAAGATTTTTTAACAATCATAAAAATTTTCCAGAACTGTGGCTAGTTCTTATTTTGCACACAAAATTGCCTGAAATAAAAAATACTTGTTGACTACAGTTTTTGTGACATCGAATACCAAATATTAAGTATTTTGTTCTTATATTCGTTGCCTCAAGGAATGAAAATTTAACTTTCTGTATCTTTGGATTTGTAAGTTTTTCTTCGTTGTCTTAAAAAAACTTATGGATTGATTTTTTTCATTGTTTCTTTTAAATGTAATTGCTCTGATGAGTAATTTCTTAGATTTGACCTTCATTACAATTGGTTTCCAAAGAAGAATTTAGAAATATTCTGTATAATATTTCTAATTCGAAAAATTGAAAAATGAAGTTCTTGACCGTTGCATAGAAATAATAGCAAATAAAATATTTGTTAAATAAATTTTTATACAATAATATTATTCCTTAAACATTTTTTCTTATTTTAAAAACCAATTTTAAAAGGTGATAAATTTACCGGTATTTAAAAACCGGTATAAAATACCTTCAAACCATAGAAGGCAAGCTATATCCCCTCCAAGGGGGGTCACTCTGTCATAAATAGGGTATATGCTTGTACCTAACACGGATGGCGAGAACCAGCAAACTATAGATACAGTTAAGAAATGCATATTGCTAGAGATAAGAAAATGCTGTACATATGAAATGTAATATTTATGTTTATCGTATGAGAGAACATAAATGCAAACATTTGCATTTTCCTTTTTTAAATCTCCAACATCATTTCCCTTCATATCAGTACTTTCAAATAATGTGGCGAAATAGTATATGAATATTTTGAAAAATACACAACATAATGAGAAAGTCACGCCAAGATCAAAGAATAATATATTACATAAAATACATTTTTCTATTCTCTGAGAGTAATAGTTGCAAACATCTAACTCATTGTTTTGTTTCTATTTTGGGAACAAATATTTTGCGGATTCCGTGGTATTCTACTGTGTGATGAAGATACATTCATTTACAAAGTAAATGAATCCACTGTCTGGAGAAAATCTTCTTTTCAGGTTCTGTGTACATATACAGGATGCTGATTTCTCTAGACAGTTTCTTAGCTTTCTGGATATCTTTTGAACAAGTTATTGGACAAAAGCGAGTGTTGAATTTGAACATAAACAAATAGCCATTTCATTCACGTTTTGAACGTTTGCTTATAAAGTTCAACAGCTCATTTAAAAATTATAAATTTCTTATTAAGGAAGGAATGTGCAATATATAAAAGAAAAATAGACATAATTATAACTCGTAGACGTAATTAGTTGTTTGTTTTATTTAATTGAAAAATAAAATGATTGTAAACAAAAGTGAATTTCAAATAAGGAAACATCCAATAGACATGACTTTAAGGACATTTATTTCTTTGATTTTATTTAATTGAAGAATTAAAATAAAATAAACACGAATGATTTCCAAATGCGGGTTTTCTGGCACAGAGGTAGCGCGTCTTCTTCGTGTTCTGTGAGTCCCGGTTCGGGCATGGTTGTTCTTCTATGTGCTATCTGTGAGATGTGTGAATGTTCCTCCCTGTAAAAAGGAACTATGCAAGCAAGTGTGTGCTTCATCCTCATATGAGCTAGAAGTCAGACTTCTCCCTCCAATTGCTCAGGGGTCCATACTCTCAGAAGGTACAGCACCCCTCTTTCCGCGGTAAAAAGTGGACACGACATCATCATGAATTCCAACTTGAGAAATTTCAAATTTTTAGCTATTTATAGAAAAAAAACAAGCAAAGCAAAGAGCTAATTTGAAGTAAACGCATGAAGAAAATTTAAATTTTTACTTTACTATCAAAAGATAAAACTGTTGATTGTAACCATTTATGTAAATAATTACAAAATAAAGGAAATACAACTATTTGAAATATATTCGAACACTGGTCAAAAAATTCTATAATTACTCAAGACTGAATATTAACCATTTAGAAATCCACTATCCTAAACCACAAGACATATTTTAATTACTTACTTATAAAGATTTTAATGATTTCTTTACAATTCCTCTACAACTAAATTTATATTGCGTAACTAATCTACAACTAAATTTATATTGCGTAATAGTTTTCGGTTGCTATGAAAGCACCTAATAAAAACAATGGTTTGCAAAGGATAAATGGGGATGTTGGACATTGACAACAATGGTTTTCAAATTATTAGTGTGCTTAATTTGGACTCGAAATAGTTTATTTATAAACTCTAGTTTTATTATAAACTCGAAATAGGAGTATTACTAACTAGTTTTAATATAAGGAGTATTACTATAAGTTTTATTATAAACTCGAAATAGGAGTATTTTGGTGTGTGCTCCGTAATTTTGAGCCGTGGTCAGATAATGATGATAACACCTCAAGCGGAACCCTCCCCTCCAAACTTGTACACCAAACTTCCATGAAGTTTGGCTCCCACGGATTTAATGTGCACCAGACAAACTAACACAGCCGTCCTTCGGATCTGTAACCTGAAATCTACACGTTCCGAAGCCGAAAACTTACCACCAGACCAATACGATCCCATGCGGATAATCAAATCATTAGTCCAATATGATAACTTTAAAAATAATAAACTCTTATATGTTATATATTATTTTCATAATGTATAGGTTTTTTCAAAAAATAATTCATTTGAATTCAATTTATATGTTTCATAACATATCATGCATAAAATTAACAAAAAAATTATTTTGAAATAACATGTAAAGTTGATTATAATACTTTCCATAACCTATGTAGTAAATGTAAAATAAACAGTCAATATTTAAACACGTACTTGTTTTGTATAGAATATTGATGTATTGATACGTTTACTATTGGTACACTCATGCCAAAATTAAGTATATAAATTATTTATTCATACGAATTGATACATTTTTATTTACTTATAAATATACATATATCAATTTCATGTTTAAATGAAATGTTAATTTATAAACTCACAGATCAATGAACCTAATTATATTTATTTTTATTTTTGTATAAATTTATTATTTAGAAATTGGTTTTAAACCTTTATAAAGCTAAGGCTAATTATGTTAGAGGTTTTTGGAAATGTGCCAGTTGAAATAATTTAAACGACAGCATCAATTACATCTTAATCGCCTGAGTTAACATTTTATTCAATATTATAATAACTTTTGAAAAATGGTTTTGAGATTTTTTCAGTAAATAATGAATAAATATTTTCTTAATAATTAAAATAGTTTAGTAATGTTTATCTACCAGGACATGATAATTATAAGAGGCAATTCATTGTTAGCTTTTTACAATTTAACACAATTCTCGGAATAACTTTACATTCATTAATATTTAATTTGTAATAAAAAGATCATTTGATAGAAATTTTCATTGAATAAAAAATTATTAAGTATTAAAATTTTAAGTCACAATAAATGTATATAAAATCCCGTTTCCGAACCTTCCATCCTTTATATATTCATAATTTTTATATCCTTGTTTATACTCCTGATAACAGATGTTTTAGCAATTTGTACCTTACCATACATGTTAATTTGAAACAGGCAATTAATAACATATATTATTGAACATGCAAAATATTTTTCAGCCATTTTCAACTTAGAAAATTTCAAAATGGCTTTAAACACTATTGTCTAAATCTTATTATTATTTTTAATTTTCTTTTAAGGAATCTTGGTAATTTATTACAAAAATGAAGAGTCGAAATAAATACAAAGAATCAAATTCTTAAATTCATCAGTTTTAATTCAAATTTTAAATTAAAAATTTAAAAACAATCATGAAAGCAATTTCTTTTTTTTAATATTTATAATGTTCTTATCCTTATGTATATACTTGATAACAACATTTTTTTAACAATTTGTACGCTCCAATTCATAATAACTGAAAGGGGTAAATATTTTTCAGTCTTTTTTCATTAAAAAAATTGGAATAGTTTTACACATTGGTATCTAAGTTTTAATAATATTTTTTAATTCCCATTTAATGAAGCAAGGTAAATTATTATATGTTTCATAATAAAAGTAAATAGAAGAAGTGGTATTTTTAAAATGCATTATTATCAGATTCAGGTATTAAAATCAAGATTCAAAAAATTAAAATAGATGAGATTCCTTTCTTCAAATATTTATAAATTTTGATATCCTTATGTATATTTCTGATAACTTATAAATACTTAAAATAAACAATGCTTTTCTGTTTCCACTATTTATGCCAACAGCGACTCCGGTTCATGTAAAAGGTTTACAGCGAACCCGTCCTCTTTTACAAGATTAACTCTCCTCTGATGAATGGCTAGTTTATTCTAAAATATGCAAATACGAACATCGAATTCCTGAACGAATCTAACAATCTACAGCAAACAGTGCCAGGAATTTTAGCATTAAATACATTGTTACATTCTATGGCATTGCAAGAGCAACATTTCAATAGCATTACCCCAAGTTTAAGGGCTAAATCACACTTTCAAACTGAGTAAATTTATACTGGCGTCTAAAAATTTGAAGTTTACAACAAAGCTGTCTTTACGCTATTTTAAAAGTTTGTTATAAAATAGTTGTAAGACACATAAAGTTTCTAGACACGTAAACTTTATTATTTTCGGATTAAATTTTGTAAGTTGTTTAACTATTTGGATTATTTTGAAGCTAAATGTCATAAAACGATATGTTAAGAAATAAATTTGTGAAACGTAACAGAGATAATGCTACTTATTAATATTTTTAATCAGTAATATTGGTTGGAACATTTTTTCTATTCAATATTTCTCAATCTCGTTTCTAAGCTTTTATGTAATCAAAGGAGCTCTCACCTCCGCTTGAAGCACCTTTAGTATTCCTTTAAATAATCATTTTAGCAAGTATTTTTAATAGTAGAAATTACAAATCTCGGTTGTTTTTCACACAAACACACACACACACACACACATGATTGCAAATGCTATGAATGAAGTGCCTATATTTTTATTTCTAGTCACGCACATGGGCGTTGAGTACTTCATAGTAAAACAAGTAATATAAAAAGCAATTTTTGAAAAATTTCGTCAAATTTCCTTGGAGATTTTTTGCATGCCACTGGATAGCGTAAAAGTACCCTTAAAACAAAAATAAATGGCCGAAATTCATAACACATGGAAACGAAAATAGCAACATCGTTCACATTACAGCTACAAAACTCGTTCGACAATGAACTCCACGAAGAGAATCATTTTTGTTTATTTTCTAATTCAACCTCACCTTCATATAGTTTGTTCCGACAAAAATGGACGTGTCCAAAATAATTCCTAGATCTCAGTTCCTAATAGAAATGTAATCAAAATTTCTGTATCTTCCACTGTATCTTTATTTTTGTCATCAATGTTGACGAATATTTCATCAACTTTTCCACCGGTTTTTGGAAAATTTATTATTTACTGTTATCGGAAACCCAATAAATATAAATAGTTTAATATGTATTGGGTTTCCAATAACAGTAAATAAAAAAAAAACTATGAAAATGTGTCTGCTTTAGAACGGAAGAGTGCAGTAGCTTCTAAAGGTAATGGGCCTCTGAACGACCTAAGGCAGAAATTTGCCGTCTAGCTCATATGAATATGACACATACTTATCACATTCACTTGTACAGCCTCTTTTCACAGATGAACACAAACATACAACTCACAGATAGAACACAGAAGAACAACCATGCCATGATTGGGACTCGATCATAGAATACCCAGATCACGAGGAAGATGCGTTACTTCTGCGCCAGAATGCCAGCAATCTATGAGATTAATCATACATCGAATAATTACCGATTCTTATCAATATATAAAAACTCAAAACGGTTGAAATAGTGAACAAATATTTCAAGCTGTAATATATCCATCAAATATATTCTACTTTAAATGTATATTTAATTTCATAAATTAAGATTCCAAATGATAGCGATTGAATTTTTTTCATTAAATTGCAGTTTAATTAAAGATTTAATTCTATGTGGAATTTAATAAGCTAAATGCAATTATTCTACTTTCATAATGATTCAAGAAATATAAGCTTTCAATGGAATTTTGGAAAGATAATTCGAGCGCTGATATTTATCATAATTAAATGAATTTCTCAACTTCATAATTGATTTTACATAATTTAGTTAATGCAACAGGCTATAGAATAAAAGACGACATAATTACGAATCATGTGCATTATTTAAGGCTGAAAAATTCCGACAATATTTCTAACAATCTTTCCTGTAACGAGAAATGCAAATAAGAAATGTATTTGGAACTCCGAAACAGCATAACGGATATGTGCCATGGTTTCCTGATTCTCAGACAAGAGTATATACACAAACAATGGAGATAGAACTGAGTTTTAATCACGAAATATTATTCACGTTGAATCTGTTAATTAGTAAGATATCACACGCGAATCAAACAAAAGTAAACAGGAGTTGGCATTTCTGGAAACGCATACACTTAAGGGGATTAATTTAATATATTTTCGTAGACAAATTCAAATACAATTAAGGAAAAGCATGACTTTGTCCAATTATTATATTGAACTGCCTTAAGGAATATTCTAATTCGAAGTATAATTCCGTTAGCAAAGTATTTTTAATTTAACATTTCAGTTTCAAATGAAAATATTTAGAATGCGTCGGTACGTAACAAATTACGATAGATATTATTCTCGTCACAGGAAATACAAATAGGGCTTAGTTGGATGAAAAGAGACATTATTTCGATGATTGAAATTCCGGGCATATCACCGTGAATGATTATTTTAAAACCCAATAGCAAATGTTAACTATAACTTCTATTGATTTAAATTATGACATTCGTTATTGTGAAAACTAATAAAATAAATATGGATTGTACTCTTAGATAAGAAATCCGGAAATGAAAGGTGGAATAAATTGAGGCATAAGTTGAGGCTAGAGCATAAATATACATTTATGCTCTAGGATATTTCTTAATTAACACTGCAACGCATGTAAGCATAGTTCATCTCGTAAATCATTTATAACTTTTTTGCATATTTTGTTATAAAATGTGTGATGGTAGCATCGATGATAAAATGATTATGACATATATTCATTTACTTGAAATCGTTTTTCTGCTTTGTACAATCGAACATATTAAAATGACAACAAATTGCTAATTAGTAATTGGATCCATGCAATAATAGAAAGACTATTTTTGCTAATTATACTGGTGGAATGATCCTGTTGGAAATAGATACTGTTTTAGAACATCAAAAGATTTCATTCTATCACACACACATCCAA